>VNWX01000152.1:0-29697 GCA_009869905.1 Ceratophysella communis
TTCAAGATTTCATTGATTTTTTGCTAGACAGTATTGAAAGTCTATTCATTATGTCATTAGGTATGTTTAGGAAGGCTGTAAAGTTTAAAGAGTAATGATTGTATTTTATTGATAAGACGTTGGCGACTCATCTGTTTTGTGGAATTGTTTTCTGTATGATTATCTCTTCGACTATTGGTAAAAAAAATTCCGACGGCTGGGAGATCAGCGTGTGCTGATGGGGATTATTTTATTTATAATGTAATTTCCAATCGCGCAGCATTTCTTATTTTTTAAACTTGATTTGTAGTTGAAGCTGAACAGACTCGTGAATAAATGTTATTTGAAATTGAAAAAATTGAATTGAAATATTATTGTTGTCAATGTAACGGTGGTAGGCTTACCAAGATCTTCCCAAATATAACACCTCAAAGTTTGAACGCGGAAAATCGAGTTTCAAACAGTAAGATATCTCGGGTAATTTTGAATTTTTGAAACCAAATTTAGTAATTTTTTAAGCCAGCGATAACACGGGCAGTGCATTTAGTTATTTCGACAATGGAATTTCTACTCAGAACTTTTCTATTAACTCTAAGCTTTCTTGGGTTAACAACTGGAAAAAAGGCAATAGGCAAGCCTGAAATTTTAGAATATTTATCCACATATTTTGATAACAGTAAGTATCGACTACCTAATTTAATTTTAATCTTGGTTTAGTTTTTAGTTTAAACTCTTAAGTCTAGTTTTTGTTTGTTTTCAATAGCTGAGAAGTCGACAGGCATACCACAGACCGAGCGGTTGGACATGGAAAAATTATATACTGAAGAGAAGACCACCGAATATCCAGGTACTGGCATAAAACTCATGCGAATTGCTCAAGTTCTCATTTCCGTTGAAGAAGAAGTGGCTACCATTCGACACAAGCAAATCTGTAATGTGAAAGACCAGGAAAATGTTGTGGATAGTTTGTACTACGGTGGCTGGCACGATCGTTCGTTCAAGGAAACGTTCGACCACTTTGTTAAACTTGATTACTCAGGAAAGAGATTTTGCAACTTCTTCGCTTATTTGCGCTGCCAGCATGACCCCTCGGTGACCGTGGATCCACATCGCTGTCTGTGTCCTCGTCGGATGACTTGGCAGGATAACAAGTGCGTGTTCAAAGAAGGACAGCAGTGCGATGGAATTTCAGGGTTGAGAGAAGAAGACCAGGCGTTTCCAGTATTTGACTTCAAGGCGAAGGACTTCACGAGAGTGATTGCATCAAACTGCGAGGGCAAGTCGACGTGTCGACATGGCGAGTCCAACAGGTATGAATTGGACGAGGACTTTGACTACTACGTGTCTCCGCACGAAATGGCAGACTTCATGCGTTGGCAAATAGGCATGCTGCCGGGTAAGTGATCTCATATTTACCTTATGTTGATGAGATGACGGAAACTGTTACTGGTACTTTTTATTCTAGACCAATGGGAAGACGATTACCGCGGTGAAGCTCACAAGCAGATTGAGCTGCTCCGATTCGCATTCCAACATGACCTTACTCATCGTAGTCGCCAGGCTTTCAGACGAGCCTTATCCTTGGAAATCTGCATAAGAGATTTGCCATTGAACCACGAAGATTCTTGCGACTCTAAACTTGAAGGTCCGATTCAGGAACTTTTGAAAAACTACAACAATGCGGAAAGTCCGGACTCCTGGGAGGCAACCGGGCTTCACAGTCCAATCGAGGCAGACATTGTTCGAATTCGGTTTCAAAAAAGAGTCGTGAAGGACAAAGTGAAGATCTGCAATCCCTTCAAATTGCTGCGCTGTTCTGGCACAAAATGTGACTGCAAAGAAAATTTCGTTTATCGTAAATGGACGAGTTCTTGTCATGTTCAAGACGGGTTCCGCTGCGGCAATACTCAACTGAAAGTCTTCAAACTTACAAGACATGTAGAGCCAATAATTCTTTTTAACGACCGTCCAATCAGATTGGAATTTGCTTTCCAAGGTCTCTCCTATTACACTCATGAAAATGTAGACTGCTTTTCCCATCCTAACTGCGAAACAGTCGCTAGTTTTGGTCAGTTTTGCGTCAGCACTGAAAAGGAACTAGAGGACACGTCCAACTTACAACTTGAGTTCGAAAAGAAATTTTCAATTGATCTCAACGATGTGTGCGATGCTGGAGAGCAAGATGAACTCTTCCAAGTCGCCAGCAGCTTTGACCACTCCTCCATCCAGAATTTCCAGGATTTCAAAACGACTGTTGATGCTTTAGTCAAGAAATCGACCCGCTACTGCCGAATTCGAGAATACAGCACGTGCTCAAAGGAAACAGGAAACTGTATTTGTATTCCACCGACGACTCGGAGTGAGAAGAAGTGTGTGCTGCCCTATAATTTGAAGTGCAAAGAAGAACACAAGTCTAAACTGCACCAGGACTTGTACAATCTTAACCTTCCCTTGAACACGGCGACTGAAATGATAGTTTTGGCTGGAAGTCAGCTCTTTTGTGCACCCAACAAAAAATGCGAGAGTCCTGCAGGGTTGTACCAGGACTATTGCTTCTGTGCGGTGGAAAATAAATACGGCGAAGAATGCGACATTGACCCAAGCCATCATGTAGCTCATCTTTCCATCAAATACTTGCCAGAAGACATGCGGAATCCGGATGGTGTTAAGCTTATTTCTGATCTGCATGATCCGCTCAACCGGCTTGATGCAGCCATGACACTCAAGTACGGGCACTCCTGTGTCTCGGAAACGAATCTAGAGATGCAGAAAATCTTGAGCTTCCTCATCGCTACGCGTGAAGAGTGCATTTGTTACTGGAATGAAGACAAAACGGATAAAACTAAGGGATTCTGGCAATGTCGGGACCATTGCGAAGGAGCAAATACTGAATTTCCTAGGTCCAAGTTCGAGGCAATGCTTCAGGTACGCTGGCTCAGGTTTAAATTTCGTTTTTAAAGTTGCCTATGCCTATTGTTTTTAACTTTTGACCTTATATTCAATATTTTGAATTTTTGTTTTACTAACACCGATTTTTAGGACGCGAAAATCTTAGCATCTAAATCGCCTGTTCTCTGCGACGAGAATCAAGGGCTCCACTGCATTGAAAATACCTGCCTCTGTCCTGCTGACCATGTGCATAAGGGTTCAACGTGTCCAACGGATGTTGGAGGTCGATGTTTAGTGGATGGCGATAACCTCATGTCTACTTGTCGATCCGGTCTGCAATGCAAGGCCTTCGAAACTTCCAGTAACAAGGCAAGGTGTGAGATCGACGGGTATTCGTGTGAAACGTGCAAAACGCCCTCAACCTACGTGTCACATGTCAAGAAAGAACTGCTAGAGAACCTGAAGGGAAAGGAAGATGAACTCATTAAGCTTCGAATACTTACTGCGGGCCAGCGGTGCAGTCCTTCCGATGAAATGAATTTTCAACGCTTTCTGAAAACCATTGGACCACTTCGCAAAGAAACCGCCACTCTAGCCGGTGACATTCAGACTCAACGACAACATGTTCGACTCCTCGAACCACTCGCCATTACAGCCAAAGAAATTAAGGAAACCAAGTTCTGTCTTTCCAAGTTTCCATGTTCACCTACTACTAGCAGATGCACCGCCGGAAAACGACCGTACACGAAGTATACTGACAGTGCACCAGCAAATTTACCGCCAATTGGCGTCTTGCTTCTTAGTTTCATTGGATACGTCGTACTTCTGCAGTGAAATCGATCAAGGCTTCCTGTACCCAACCCTGAACATATATCAGCATCCTTCAATACTTAAAATGCCCGACCGGCCAAAATGATTGCCATTCTAATAAACGTAGTAATAAATCAATGTGCCGATAACTCGTGAATTACTTGGAAAGTGTGTTAAATATTTAAAGCGCTACCAAGACAAAAATTAAGATACAGACTGTAGTTTCGTTGTCACTTTTGTTCAAAAAATTGTCTTTTGTTAGAGCTAGCTGTGGAATAATATTTTTAAATTTCAAATTCGAAACATTTACTTTGAAAAATGTCTTCATTCTTTTACTTTTAAATTTAATAACATTATTATTGCACACGGATTTTCTGAGTTCGTTAAAAATGTGCATCTAGCAATACTGTAGCCAGCTCGCCTATATTATGAGTTCCAGAACAATGCAGACCGTGCTTGTAAGCACACTGCTAATAATTTTATCCGTAAAAGCTGTTGCGAAAATTACAGTGAACAAAGAAGAAATCCGGAAATATTTATCTACCCATAAAGGTAAAAACATTAGTAAGTCAGAATCTCTTTGAAAAGAAATTTTGAAGCGTAATCTGTACCAAGAGTTTTTGCTTTTCAGTTCAATCGGACATTGTTAAGAAATTCACTGACGGGAAGTCGCTCAGCAAAGCACCAGGCGTGACGCTGATGCGAGTTGCAGAAGTACTCATTTCGGTTGAAAAGAATTCTGCGAATATTGGAAATGAGGAGCCATGCGAGCTGGAGAACCAAGATCTTGTGGATAGCTTGTACGCCAGCGGTTCGCATGATCGTTCATTCCAAGAAACCTTTGACCACTTTGTGATGCTGGAGAAGTCTGAGAAGAAGTTCTGCAATTTCTTTGCTTATCTCCAATGTCAGCACACCTCCAAGTCCTCTGTTGATGGACATCTTTGCTTGTGTCCAGCCCGGATGACCTGGAAGAACAAGAAGTGCGTGTTCAAGGTCGTCGGAGAGAAGTGTGCTGATATTTCGGGGTTAAATGCTTACGGAAAAGCGTTTCCCGTCTTTGACTACAAGGAACAGGACTTTAGGCGTCACATCCCATCGGACTGTGAAGCCAGCAGCACATGTCGTATTGGAGTGTCCAACCGGTGTCAACTGAATGTCCAGCAACGGGCAGGACGACGTCGAGACGAGGATTTTCTTCTGTCGGAAGCGGACTTGTCTGTGTTTTTACGCCGTCACATTGACGCCATTCCTCACTACTGCCCTTATCCTGAAGACTGTTACAGAGGTGAAGAGTATCTCAAATTAGAGATGCTCAGATACGCTCTCACCGACATCATGGAGCCAGGCAAACAGACTTTTAGACTGGCGTTGTCACTCGAATCAAAAATAGAAGGCTGGTTGCTGAACTATGGGGAAACCTGTGACTCTGTACGCGAAGCGAACCCGCTATACAGGAAATTCTCAAGAACTACAACAGTGCGGACAGCTCTTGGGACGGAGATGGAGACCGCTTTCCAATTGATAAAGACGTTCTCCGGGTTAAATTCCATAAACGAGTACTACAAGAAAAAGTCAAGGTTTGCAATCCCTTTCGCTTGCTTCGTTGTACTACGGGGTCAACCGCTTCAACTTCCGGTCCTACTTGCGACTGCCAAAACCCCTTCGTCTACGATTCAACAAAGTCCTCATGCACCAATCAAGACCGCTTTCGTTGTAATACACATACAATGAAACTATTCGAACTTGAAAGACACACGATAGAAGACTACGACTCTAACGATAATCTGTTCTCTCATATTTCATATTACACGTATGAAAGCATTGGGTGCAACGGGGAAAGTACATGCGAGTCCGTATTGGACTTCGGTGATTTCTGTATCACACGGAGCAAGCTTGAGGATTTGATCAAGCTGCAACTGGAGTTCGAGAAGAAGTTTTCAATCGATCTCAATGGCGATTGCATTCCTGCAGATCAGAAAGAACTCACGCAAGCCGCGAATAGCGCCAACCAAGACTTGGCTACGTCGCTCGATGATTACAAATCGTCTGTTATAGAAGGACTCATAGGAAAACCAAGTCAGTACTGTCGACTTCGAAGTTATGCCACGTGTTCGGACGCAGGAAAGTGCGTCTGTATCCCTCCGACAACTCAAGTGGACATGAAATGTACTCTACCCTTGCACTGGAAATGTGACATTGCACACAAGTCAGAGTTGCACATGACTTTGGAAAAGCTGAATTTGCCGTTGGATACGAAAACTGAAACGATGCTCTTGGCGGACAGTCATCTTCTATGTGGCCCAAAGGCAAAGTGCGCCGTTCAAGAGCGACACCTCGAGGAGAAGATCTGCGGCTGCCTTATACCTTCCAAGTACGGAGCTCAGTGTGACCAAGATCGGATTCATCACTTGGCTCATCTGTCCATCAAATACTTGCACAAAGACATGCGAAACCCTGAGGGCATCACGATCATTTCGGAATTGCATAATCCGCTCAACCAGCTCGATGCAGCCATGACACTTGGATATGATGCAACTTGCGATTCCAAAACAAATAAAGAATACGAGCGCATCATTGACTTCCTGACTTCAGTTGTAAGGGAGACCTGTGACTGCAATTGGCATCATGGCAAGGTTAAAGCTGAAGGATACTGGGAATGCACGGCTCTGAGTTGTGAAGACAAAGAAAGCCTTCAAAGAATCAAGTTCGAAAACGTACTTAAGGTAGGTATACATTTATCACGCTGTTTGATCCTGCAAGTCGTCTATGGGCACTTGGTTAAAATAGTAATACAAATAGATATTTTCAGGACTCAAAATTGCTGGTATCAAAATCTCCGAAGCTCTGCAACATGAATAATGCACTCCGTTGCATTGACAACAAATGCGGCTGTGGAGAAGACTATTTCTACGAGGATTCCCACTGTCGCTTGGAACTTGGTATTCCATGCTACAGTCCAAAATTAGACGACGGACACACGGCTCTCTGTCGATCGGACCTTACCTGTAAAAAGCAGTTCTGGAACATTGACAAGTACCGCTGTGAATTGAGCGTGCGAAGACTGTAGCACGCCTTCAAAATATGTCTCACAAGTGAAGACCTGGCTGCTGGAAGAACTGAAGGGAAAAGAGGAAGAACTGCTGAAGTTTAGAAAACTGGAACATGGGAAGCCCTGCAGTCATCACGATGAGCAGATGCTCAAGACCACTTTACAGACCATTGAGCCTGTTCGAAGAGAAGTCCAAATTGAAGCTGGCATTCAGGCTGATCGAGGACATATTCGCCTTCTTCTACCCGTTGTATCAGCGGTCAAGGAATTGGAGGAGATCGACATGTGCGCTGACAAGCTCGTCTGCTTACAAAGTTCTAACAAATGTGGAGTCGAGGTCGAGAAGAAGAAAAAGCCTTACACAAAGTTCACCAGTAGTGCACCAACCAGTTTTCAGCCGATGGGCGTCATGCTTCTTAATTTCATTGCCTACGTCGTTGTCCAGCTTCTCCAATGAATCCTTTTGCTATTTGTAATTAAATGAAATTGTTAAAAACCTATTACGAAATTAAAATTCATTTTTCTTTAACAAAAATTTATTTCAAGCAATTTCCATTAGTGATCTATTAGTAAAGGCTGTCAGCAGTAGTAATTTTTTATAGCCATAGAAGTAATTGGTTATATTGTAATTTTGTATATTTTAAGCGTTACTAGGACGACACTTTTGCAGTCTGAAGAGTAGAATTTGTTATAGTAGCGAAGCTCTTATTGTGAATCGGTTCTTAGGTTCAAATTTTAAATTTTTAAATTAGAAAAATATCATTTGCCGCGGGTCACGCTAAGTCAAGTTAGGTGTGCTCTAAATAATAAGTATTACGCAATCCCAATCATATAAGAACAAGCACGATGCATAGCGTGATCGCCAGCACATTTTTCTTGATGCTAGCTGTTGGTTTGACCATCGGGAAAACTCCAGTCGACAAGGCCAAAATTCTGCAGCATTTAAAAACCTACTTCGATACAGGTATCAGCGTTATTCAGTATACAACTCGTTCCACAGCTAAATATAATTTGGATCTGATTTCAAATTGCAGTCGTTGATAAATCGACGAGAATACCAGAAAAATTCTCGAAAGGAAATATTTAAGAAATACACGGATAAGAAGTCGATGAGCAGAGCACCAGGCGTCACCCTAACGCAAGTGGCAGAAGTTCTAATTTCCGTACAAGAAAATGCCGCTAATATTGGTAACGAAGAGCGGTGTGATCTGGAGAACCAGGAACTTATGGACAGTTTGTACGCCAGCAACTGGCATGATCGTTCGTTTAAAGAAACATTTAACCACTTCGTGAAGCTGGACAATTCTGGGAAGAAGTTTTGCAATTTCTTCGCTTATCTCCGATGTCAGCACACCACAAAGTTCCCTGGTGATCGGCATCACTGTCTATGTCCACATCACATGACCTGGAAGAAGAATAAGTGCGTGTTCAAGGTCGGAGAGAAATGTGCTGATATTTCGGGGTTGAAAGGTCACGACAAAGTGTTTCCCGTGTTTGACTACAAGGAAGATGACTTCAAGCGTTACATTCCACCGGACTGCGAGGGCAGCAGCACTTGCCGACAAGGTTTGTCAAACCGATGCGAAGTGGAAGGCCGACGAGGCCGAGCAATTCGAGATACATCTCTAGAAGACTTGTCCGCTTTTTTACGGCGTCACATCGAAAAAATTTGTAAGGCAATAAATTAGCACATTTATTAATCGCAAGCTAGATCTCTGATTGTCATATTGACATTACAGCTAGTGACGGGATCGCTGTAGGAAGCAAAGGATACGAAATGCTGAGGCATGCGCTACAGGACATTGACCTTCCCGCCAAGCAAGCTTTTCGAGAGGCATTGTCGCTAGAGTTTCAGATAGAAAACCAACTACTGGACTACGGAGAGGGACCATGCAACGCTGCCCGTGAAGCTCCAATTCAAGCACTTCTAGATCGCTACAATAGTCACGACAGTCCTGACGCCTGGGAAGCGAACGGCTACTCAAATCCACCAGAGAAAGACACTCTACGCATTGAGTATCATAAACGAGTCCTACAAGAAGGCATCAAGGTTTGTAATGGATTAAAGCTACTTCGCTGCAGTTCAGGCGAATGCCGCAGCTGTAAAGATGACCTCGTCTTTGACTCAACCGCGACGCTCTGCAGCGCTCAATATTCCTTCCGTTGTGGAAAGAATCAAATGAAGCTATTCAAGATTCAAAGTGATACGGACGAAGTATGCACTTATGATGATGGTATAGCGGAGTGTGAAGAAAAGTTCCTCGGCCTTTTTTATTACCAATACGAGTACTCTTCGTGCTTTACAGGCACTTTGTGCGAAAAACTTGGAACCTTCGGTAGTTTTTGTGTCAAACCGAAGTTGGATTTAGAAGAAATGTCAAAGAAGCAGTTAGAATTTGAAAAGAAATTCTCTATCGATCTCGACGGAGCCTGCAGTCGTTCAGAACAAGATGCTCTTTTCCAAACTGAAAACATTTTCGACTGGAAATCAACCAAGACTTTCAGTGATGCCAAAGCCTCGATGCAAGCACTCATTTCAAAGCCCGGGAGTTATTGCCGAATCCGCGAGCATGCCATGTGCTCGACAGATGGAAAGTGCATCTGCGCTCCACCAACTATCCCAAGTCATGGAAAGTGTACTGTACCTTTTCATTGGCGATGTGACACAGTTATCAGATCTCAGCTTCACCAGGAGCTGGACAAACTCAACCTTCCAGTCGATAAAGAAACTGATATGATTCTGCTGGCAGGAAGTAAACTTATGTGCAAACCCGACTCTAGATGTGATCGCCATCGTGATCTCTACAATACAAAAATTTGCCACTGTTCCACGCGAAACAAGCACGGCGAGCACTGTGACAAAGATCCAAGTCATCATCTGGCCCATATTTCTGTTTCATAATGTACTGTACCTTTTCATTGGCGATGTGACACAGTTATCAGATCTCAGCTTCACCAGGAGCTGGACAAACTCAACCTTCCGGTCGATAAAGAAACTGATATGATTCTGCTGGCAGGAAGTAAACTTATGTGCAATCCCGACTCTAGATGTGATTACCATGGTGCTCTCTACAATACACAAATTTGCCACTGTTCCACGCGAAACAAGCACGGCGAGCACTGTGACAAAGATCCAAGTCATCATCTGGCCCATATTTCTGTTTCATATTTACCACCAGACATGCGATCTCCAGAGGGTCTGAAAATCATTTCACATTTACACGACCCCCTCACCCAGCTCAATGGAGCCATGACACTCAAGTATGGCCAGGCCTGTGATTCAAAGACGAACCAAGAGATGGCAAGTATCGTTGACTTCTTAATTGCGATTCGCGACGACTGCAGTTGCTACTGGGAGGAAGACAGCTCTGATAAAACTAAGGGCAAATGGAAATGTCGCTCTGATAATTGCGAAAAAGATGACTCGGCATTTAAGATGTCCAACTTCGAAGCAATACTTAAGGTTTGTTATAGAAGCATAGATTTTTGGATTAAGTTTGCCGTGCATCCAACAAAATATTGATCATTTTTTAATGTTTTTAAGGACGCAAAAGCGCTTGCAGCAAAATCACCGATCCTCTGTGACGCCAACCAAGATCTTCGCTGTATCGACAAGGCCTGTGTTTGTCCATCTGACCAATTCCACAAGGGTTCACGCTGTCCGGTGGACCTTGGTGGCTTCTGCTATACAACCAACAATAACGATCTCAGGCCAGCCTGTCGCTCCGGTCTTGAGTGCAAGGAGATCAATATTAATTCCAAGAAAAAACGATGTAATTTAGAAAAATATGTGTGTGACGATTGTTGGACACCTCAGCAGTACGTGTCACATGTCAAGAAAGAGCTGCTGAATGCCCTGAAGGGCAAAGACAAGGAGCTTCTTGAACGCAAAACGCTGACAGAAAACAGTCACTGCAGTCCTTCCGATCACCAAAAGCTCCAGGATATTCTAAAAATGCTTGGACCAGCTCAGAAAGAAAGTGAGGTCAAAGGGGACATTCAATCTGATCGACAGCATGTTCGACTTCTCGTCCCAATCGTGACTCTTGCAGAAGAACTGAAGGAACTCGAATTCTGTACTGCCAAACTCCAATGTTTCAACCCGACTAACAAATGCATGCTAAAGAAGAAACCCTACACCGACTTCAATGCTGCACTAGCACCAGCACATTACCAACCAATAAACGTCTTACTTCTTAACTTCTTCATCTTCATCATAGCTCAGTTTCTTCAATGAAGCTCCCAAATTCTCTATACCTGAAACATAAAACAATATTTAATGCTGTTAATCAATGTAAAGTCGACAATGCCGGTAAAATAAAAGCAATACCGCCTACTGCTTGTAACAAATTTGCTCAACCAGTATTGTCTCTACTGCATGCTGAAGGATGTTAATATAGGTAATACATCGTTAGTAATCTGGCGTTTAAAATATGTTTTCTTAAACTATTGACATGTAAACCAAAAATATTTGATAAATTTTAATATCGGCTTTCTTGCTTGCAAAAATAAGAACTGTAATTTGACAACAAAATTTAAGTAACAAACTAATACGCATAAAATATGTACAATGGTTAAATCAAGTGAAATTGCTGCAGTAAAACGTTCTTACCTCATAGGATTAATGCATCGATGCCATCACTGTAACTAATTTCGAATGCTGCTGAAATAATTATTATTCTCAGTATAGATGCACATGCGCGATCAACGGGTCGGTGTTTTTGAATATTTTTAAAATTATTATTATAATTTCGGTAAAGACTAAGAACGGCATAACTGTCTCGCTTGGGTTGCCAAGGCAATCCCACGCGGAAACTTGACAAATTATCAAGCTTGGTAAACAAAGCTTTTGAAATTCTTGAATTCTACATTCTTCAGAAATGTTATTCATTTAAAAATATTGCGTTAAGTAGCTAATTTGTAGCTGAACGCACGTCTAGCGTTCAGCAAATCTATATTTTTAGTTTTAATTGCCAGTTTTACCCAAGAATTTGTGATCGTGGCCAGCGAACAAAATGAAGGCTAGCCAAGGAGCCATTCCTGTCTTCCGTATTGCGCTGCTGTTGATGATCGTCGTTGACTTGACATACGGAGATCCCAGTTCAATTGATTCAAATGATATCAAGGAACAGTTGGACAAGTACTTCCATCAGCGTAAGACCCATAGCTTAATTTAATTGCCTGTTTATCGTAGCCCTTATTTTTCACTTAGTATTTCTGTGTCACAGTTGAGAAAGAGACGGGGATACCCGAGTCAAAGGAAGAGCAGGAAAAAATTAAAACAATGTACACGGATGGAACGAAGAGTACAAAAGAGCCAAGCCTGACTCTCAAAGAAGTTGCTCAAGTGGTCATTTCACTGGAAGAAGAATATGCTGTCGAACACTACGACCAAAAGTGTGAATCGGCTAGTCAAGATCTCGTGGACAAAGCCTACGACGAAGCTGCAAAGGATCACTCATTCAAGAAATACTTAGAAGCTTTCAAGAAGCTGGATGCCCATAAGACGAAATTCTGCGACATCTTCGCTCTACTCCGTTGTCAACGTGTTCAAGAAGGGACTGTGGACGAGCACCGCTGCCGATGTCCTGCTGATAATGATTAGGGAAGACAACCATTGTGTCTTGACTGAGGGAAGGAACTGTCTCAAGCCTGGGCCCTGGAGGGATCAAAACAAGATCTTTCCCATCTATGACTTCAAGGAGCAAGACTTCATCAAACACAAGCAGTTCAGATGTGAAAAGAAAACGGTCTGTAATGTCAACCCAGAAAATTCCTTCAGTGCTTGCGAAGTCAACTACGGCTCCGAGTACTTGGCTTCTCCTTTTGAGTTGGCTGAGTTCTTGAAAAAGCTTTTGGAAAAAGACAGTAAGTGAACCATTTATTTAACTTACTCTTTGCTTTTGTTTTTGTGTACTTCAATATTTTCTGTTTATTCGATAGAAGTCGACGAAAAGGAAATACACGAAATACTTCGACACGAACTCAAAGACATTACGAAACAAGAACGAAAATCCTTCCGCTTAGCCCTGTCACTGGAAATGCACATGCAGACCAAGTTGCTGGACTACGACGCTCCGTGTGAGTATGACAAAGAGCGTGAGAAAGAATTGGCGCAACTTCTTTCGTCGTACAACTCAGATGCCATCGCCGACTCCCCCTGGAACGCCGATGGACCAAATATTGGACAAGACATTACCCGGATCAACTTCCACAAAAAGGTCATTAAAGATAATAAGCCAGTCTGCAACCGCTTCAAGCAGCTACAGTGTACGAGCTCAAACAAGTGCGAATGCAAAGATCGCCTCGCTGCCACCCCATCCAGTAGTGGAGGAAAGATTTGCGTCACACAGCACTCTTACAAGTGCGGCAATCAGGCCATCAAACTATTCGAACTCACAAGAATCGCAGGAACAGGCGGCGTTGAGCTGAAGTACTACAAAAGGGAGAGCGCTAGCTGCTCTTCAGGTAGTACATGCACGAATGTTCCATACTTTGGCGACTACTGCATGCATACAAGTGACCTGGCCGATCTCACTGCAGTGCATCTCGAGTTTGAAAAGAAGTTCTCACTTGAAATCGACGGCGCCTGCAGCGAAACTGATCAGAAAGCACTTTTGCAAAAGGCCGATGACCTCGGCCCCATCACAGAGCACACGTTTGTTGATGCCAAGAAAGCTATTGAAGAGCTTACGACGACACCGAGTCAATACTGCCGCATTCGAAAATACGCCATGTGCCAGAAAAATAAGTGCGTCTGCATCCCGCCGACCAAGCCTCGGATGAGTTCTGGATCCCCAACTACATGTGCTGCACCGTACCACTGGAAATGCGATGCCGTCATCAAGTCTAAAATTCATGAGCAATTCGACAAGCTCCAGGTTCCAGTGACCCAGAAAGTCTACCTTGAGACTGCCAGCAAGCTCTTTTGCACAGCGGACTCGGAGTGCATCAAGCCCAGTTTCCTGGACGACAGCTATTGCCGCTGCCCGAATAAAGACAAATACGGAGAACTATGTGACAAGTCCTCCAGTAACCACTTGGCTCATCTGTCCGTTCTCTACTTGCCACCTGACATGAGAAACGTTGACGGAATCAGAATCATCTCCGAGTTCCACGATCCACTGACCAAGATCGATTCGTCCATGACGCTCAAGCACGGAGCAACCTGTGATTCCGTGAAAAGTCAAGAATTGGCAAATATCATGGAATTTCTGGCAGATATCCGGGAAGCATGTGACTGTGTCTGGACAGAAGACCCTGCGGACAAAACAAAAGGGAGCTGGTCCTGTAGCGAGCTTTGCAAGGATAAGACGGATTCTAAATTTCAGAAACCAAATTTCGAATCAGTGCTCAAGGTTTGTAATTTCATAGCCTTGATGTACGCGTTTAAATTTTAATTTATTTGCTGTGCTGAAGACTGATAACTTTTTCCATCGTTTTGCAGGAAGCAAAAGCTCTTGCCTCAAAGTCCCCAACACTCTGCAACTGGAATCACGCCGAGCGATGTGTCAAAGGCACTTGCGCTTGTGCCGATAACTTCTACATAGAAAAAGACAACTGTCGGGTTGACCTCGGTGGGCACTGCTACAAGTGGACAGCGGACCATGACCACACGGCCACTTGTCGATCCGGGCTTCAATGTGCAAGAATTCTTGGAGAACTGGACTCAAAATCCTACTGCGAACACATGGACTACAAATCGAAATGGGGCCCTTGTAAAAAGCCGGAAGATCTGGAAGGAGACTGTAAATCAAAGACGATCCAGGATTACATACTCTATGTAAAGGGGGAATTGGAGAACCAGCTCAAGAACGGCAGCAGAGAACTATTCGACGAAAGCGAGACCCAAGGAGACCTGCATTCTTGCAATATTGCCGATGAGATGACGTTCAGTGATACACAAAGGGAGTTTGAACAAGTTCTGGGAAAAATCAAAGAAAGCACAGAGAAAATAACAGACCCCCAGGATATTCTGCAACATGTTCGGTTGATGCATACAGTTGTCACTAAACTTAAAGAATTGAAGGACGTCAAAGTCTGTGTTCGTATTCCGGGAATTAGTTGTAACAAGGATACCAAAAAATGTGAGCTAAAGCATCAAAAGTACACTGATTTCAAGACCTACTCAACTGCACCAGCGCTTTTCCAGCAAATAAGCAACGCCTTACTTCTTACCTTCATTGGATTCATCCTGGCTCAGAATCTTCAGTAAAATTGGAACCATCTCGATAAACATTTCTGAAATAAGCATAAAATTCTGTACTCCATAATCATTGTAAAACATTGTATCAGTAGATTAAACACATTCTATACGTAACATGACGTCTTGCTTAAATTGAACTATGGTTTAGGATAGCAATCTTACGGCTTATTTCTTGAGCTCATCCTGTGTCCTACGGTTTCTTTTTGGCCAAAAATCCCTGGCAAAATTTTTACACGACGAATCCAAACGGCTAATTTTTTGTAAGGACGATCTGTCATCTGTCTAAGAAGGCCAACGTCGCGTCGCCCGGCGGAGTTTAACTAACAAAATTTTTCAAATTCTTGAATTAGGATAATAGATAGTTTACTCTGCGTTAAGATTCAATTCGAAGAGCTATTCTGACATTCATTTTTAGTCAAAGTATCTATCAACTCTAAAATATCCCTTCCGTTATTTGAATTTTAACAATTGTTGTATAACGGCAGAAAAAGCTTCGTGACCCCAACTGAAAAAATGAAGCGTTATCTTCAACCTCGCCAAGCCTTCGTCATCGCCTTTCTGTTGATCCTAAGCGTTACGTTGACCTCTGGGAAGATTTGAGTGGACAAAAACAAGATCGAGAATCACATGAACACATATTTCGATAACCGTAAGTTGCATAGGCTTATAAATTCAAAGCTAAATATTCTGATAACTTACATTCAGAATATTTTCACTGAATTTTGTACAGTTAAAAAACAAACGGGGCTAAGGACGCTTCAAGGTCTTCTATTCTGTCAAAATTTAAGGGCGGAAAGATGAGCAGTGCAGCGAAGGGTGTCACGCTAACTCGAGTAGCGGAAGTACTCATTTCAGTTGAAGACTCGGTCATTCTTTGGTACGACGAGCCATGTGAGACTGCGGACCAGGCATTCATTTGCAGCTTGTACACCGCTGCTGACGACTCAGGCTGGCACGATCGATCATTCAAAGAAACATTCGACCACTTCGTGAAACTCGATAGTGCTGATAAGAAATTCTGCAACTTCTTGGCTTACCTCCGCTGTCAACAGTCAACATGAGTCAAATAAGCCTGAAAATCCGGACCGCTGCATGTGTCCCCCGCGGATGACTTGGCAGGACAACAAATGCGTCTTCAAAATTGGACACCAGTGTGATGAGTTTTCAGAACGAAACCTGAAGATAAGACGTTTCCCGTATTCGACTTCAAAACTGGGAACTTCACCCGTCAATTTCCGCGTACGTGCGAGGGAAGGTCGAAGTGCCACTACGGTAAATCAAATTCTTAAGTCGCCACATCACTGCTGCACTAATAAAGGGTAAATACCTTAATCGATGCATCTCTGCTCTGGCTTGACGTAAAATATCAGATCATTTTGACATTAATCTTGTTTGACATTGTAGCACTTATGATCATCGTTATGAAGAAACCAAGAAGGAAGTAAGAAACGAAATCCTACAATTTGCACTCAAAGACATTACTGATGATCGCAGACAACCTTTTCGCCTGGCTTTATCTTTGGAAATGCGATCAGAAGGTCTGCTTCTGGACGGCGGTGGGGCGTGCAACCCGGTCGTCGACGCCAGTTTCGAAGCTCTCCTGAAAAACTACAACCAACGTGAGGGAGCCGGGCACTATAGCGTAGATGGAAACGAGCTCGCCCAGGAAACGGTTCGCTATGAATACCTACCTCAAACGAGTGCTGCGAGAGAAAGTTCAAGTTTGCAATCACTTCAAGCTCCTCACATGCAAGCGCGAGAAGGTGTGCGACTGTAAAGAAAGGCCAGGCCTATGACAGCTTCAAGAAATACTGTATAGCTGCGCGCAGCTACCGATGCGGAGCACTATAAGCGAAAATATTCCAGATTAATTTTCCACTGGGTCAAGAAGTTTCTCCTTGAGACCGATGCCGTCTGCAGTATCACCGCCCAAGATGAGCTCACTAAACAGGCAAATGATTTCGAATTTCGACTGGAAGACCACCAAGACCTTGAACGATGCGAAGAAAGTCATTCACAGATATAACTGGAAAAACGGTTTCGTATTGCCGTATTCGACGACTGAGCGAATGCTCGAATGCTCTAAGATGCAAGGCGTGGTTGTGCACCGGGAGATGTTCTGACACGCTGGACAACAGATTTGATAAGTCCAAGTTCCGGGAAACCCTTCAGGTTAGTCTTTACTAGCTCTATGCTCTATGCCAGAGTTTTAGGTACAGTCAATACTAAATTTGGGCATACTAAAGTTCCTTTTAACCTTCCAGAGCTCAAGAACACTGGCCTCGAAGCCCCCCATTCTCTGCAACTTGAATCGAGCAGTACGATGCGTCGATGGCACTTGTGCCTGTCCAGAAGATGATTTTCAAGAGAACGGAAACTGTCGAGTGGACTTGGGTGGTCAATACTATAAATGGTCACGAGATGATGATCATACGAGGTCTTGTCGATCCGTTCTTCAGTGCAGTCTCATCAGTGATCCAAGCAAGCCGTCAAGAACGTACTGTGAGCTGTGAGCACCCAAGTCCTTAATTGACCGATTGTGGTACCTTATGTTTAGACGAGAGCTTATTGGAACATAAGTAAGCAATGTGAAGACTAAACTGTATTCAGACCTATGTACAAACTGAAACATGGAATCAAGATACCCGACGCTGGCGGCAGGTCATTTGCTTCACTACAGTTCCAACCAGTGAATGTTCCGATTCAGCTTCTGCTCATCATCGTCATAGCTCATCTCCTCCATCTACTCCAATGAAGCGGTCCAATTTGAAACTCCTTGGCAGTCACCAAATATAAATTAGACATTCGTCAAAGTTAAGTTACTCCGATACAAATTTCAAATTATATGTCAGCAAATCATTGAATAATCTCTATAATTACTAAAAGTATCAAACTGTACATGCCTTGCAATTCCATCTAACAGCGCTATTGTAAATAAAATCTACTTTATTGAAATTGAAATATGCGGCAAGGACGTGGAAATTTGCTTTGTTAAAATTTCAATTTTAATTTACGTCAACGAAAGTTTATAGTCCGTAATTATCTGTAGATTTTCTGCCGTGTCAGCAAGGTTGCCACGGCGACCACTACTTCTGACTTGTTCTGTTTATTGATGGCTTCATTACCTTGTTTTTTTTTAATTTTTCTGAAAGAACTCCTAGGTAGTTGATATATTTTTTTTTGAAAACTAGTTCAAATATATCATCGTTTCTAGCTGAACAAACCTATAAAGGTCTGGTGTTCAGGTATAATCTGTAATTTTAAGTAAGCACCTAGGTGTTTTTGCATTCGGGAGCACGCCGAACACAATGCAGCCAGAACTTAAACAGACTCCAGCCTTCAGCGTCATTTTCCTGCTGATGCTTTCCGTTGGTTGGACCTCTGGAAAGGACCCTGTAAATGCGGCTGAAATTCAAAAGTATCTGAACGAGTACTACGACAAACGTAAGTTGCTGACTTCACAATTGGAGTACTATTTATACCAAAACTTGTGAACAGCCATTTTGAAATAACTGGTCTAAACGAACTCTGTCTAGTTGAAAAGTCGACCGGGATACCAGATAGTTTTGGACGGAAAGCAATTCAGGATTATGTTACTGGAAAGAAAAAGCTCATAAATGGCAAAGATAAGTCGTACTCGGTGTCGTTATTCGATGTTGCTCAAGTACTTATTTCCGTGGAAAAATATGCTGCTACTCTTAAGTACGACGAAGCGTGTGACATCTCTATCCAGGAAGATCTTGTAGATGAACTGTACGTTGATGGGCGGAAGGACTGGAACTGGGCCGATCGATCCTTCGGGGAAACCTTTGACCATTTTAAGAAGCTGGATGGCTCTGGAAAGAGCTTCTGCAATTTCTTCGCTAACCTCCGTTGCCAGCATGATAAAACGAAAGTCCCTCCGCATCGTTGCACCTGCTCACCTCGAATGACTTGGCAGGATGGCAAGTGCGTGTTCAAAGAAGGACAGAAGTGCGACATTATATCCGAAATGAGACAAGAAGACAAAGTTTTTGCCGTATTCGACTTCAAGGCTCAAGACTTTACTCGCGAAATCCCGCCCAACTGCGAGGGAGGTACACTTTGTCAAAGCAAAAAGCGGAAGTCAAACCGGTGCGAAAGCAACCGAGACTTTGATCTTTTGGCGTCTCCCTTTGAACTGTCCGTATTCCTACGACGCCACATCCCGGATGCAATTAAAAGAAACAGTAAGTTAACTTGACCGGCATTGATTTTAAGACTGGTTCCTTGTAACGGCATAAAATTCTGCTCGATTTATTACAGGCGAATATTCTGGAGCTAATGATGAGGCGAAAGAGGAGATTACGTACTTTGTCCTCCGACATGTTCTCAAAGATATTACTCTCATCAACCGACGTTCATTTCGACTGGCACTCTCGCTGGAAATGAAGACTGAAGGTCGGCTCTTGGACAATGGCGGAAAACCGTGTGACCCAACTGTCGACGGTAGGTTTGAAGCTCGGCTGAAGAAATACAATGCTGATTCGTACGAGTGGTACCAGTATCTTGACACGGACGTGACACGTTACAGATACCTAAAACAGGTCGTCCGAGACAACGTTCATGTCTGCAACCACTTTAAACGGCTCACATGTGACACCAGCTCAAAGACCTGTGGATGCAAGTACGGCTTCGTCTATGACCTTGAGAAGAAACACTGTGTTCGCGCTCAGAATTTTCTATGCGAAGGGCCGCAAACAAAACAATTCCAACTTAACCTGGCTGCTGCCGACTTAGGGGAAAGTATTTCAGAAAATAATATCGCCATTACGTATTTCAAGCACTCCGAACCACGTACCTGTCAATCTGGGTTGTCGTGCATGCACTTCTACGGTTTTGCAAAATTCTGTGTAGCAAGCGGCGAGCAAACTGAAATGACCAACTTACAACTGGAGTTTGAAAAGAAGTTCTTTCTTGAAATCGATGGCGACTGCAGTATCACGGCACAAGATGAGCTCGTTAAAGAGGCAAATGCTTTCGACTGGAAGACAAGTAAGACTTTGGACGAAGCCAAGACTATTATCAAAACACTGATTGGTAAGCCGAATTCGTACTGCCGTATTCGACGTCTCAGTGAATGCTCGAAAGATTCAGGGAAGTGCGTCTGCCTCAAGCCGAGCGTTCGTTCGACCACTTCCGGCACAGGCACTTCAACTTGTGTTCTTCCGTACAACTGGCAATGTAAATATTTGCACCGGTCAGAGCTACATAAAGTATTGGACAGACTCTTTCTACCCATCGATGGAATCAAGAAGAACGAGATCGAAAAGGAAAATCATCTCTTGTGTAATTCGTTATCCGACTGCACTGATCTGCCTTCACTAAGCAATCAAGGGATCTGTGCCTGCCCGGAAGAGGGAAAATACGGAGAGCATTGTGACAGGGATCCTAGTCATCACTTGGCTCATCTCAGCTTCACCTATTTGCCAGCAAGTATGAGAAATCCTGTAGGTATCAAAATTATTTCGGAGCTTCACGATCCCCTCACTGAGCTAGATGCCAAGATGACACTCAAATATGGAGACAAGTGTGATTCGCCGACAAATAAAGAGTTTGCCGATATCATGGAATTCCTTGCACTGGTTCGCGAAACTTGCGACTGTTTCTGGACAGAACCCAAGGGATGGATGTGTAGCTCGGATAATTGCTACACGACGAAAGACCCAACATTTCAGCAGCCGAAATTCCAAGCAGTACTTCAGGTTAGTTTCCATTTCATTTTACATTGCTGAGGCTGAGGTGATCAATGTCAGGTTTCTTCCTTTGAAGGTCGGGGACATAATTTGTAAAATTTGTGATGACTTTTCAGAATGCCAAAACTCTGGCCTCGAAGTCACCCGTACTCTGTAACTGGAATCGTGCTGAACGCTGCGTGGACAGCAAATGCGACTGTCCAGCAGATTTCTTCCATGAGAGCGGAAACTGTCGCGTGGATCTAGGTGGTCTATGCTATAAATGGACAAAGGATGATGATCATACCAGAACTTGTCGACTCGGCCTTCAGTGCAGTCTCGGCGATCCAATCCGTCCAAGTAAACCGTCGAAAACCTACTGTGAGCACAAGCATTTGGAGTGGAACCCCTGTACCGGCTGTGGACCACGGACGCCTGAGAAGTACGTGTCTGATGTGAAGGATAAACTGATCGAGATATTGAACAAAGAAACCGAGGACTTGAAAAAACTTCAAACTTCCGCTCAGGGTGCTACCTGTAACCCCGAAAGCGAGATAAAATTGAAGAGTGAATTCGAGCAAATCAAAGCGGTTGTGAAAATGGTTGAATCCTCTGGTACCATCCAGACAAATCGGCAACACGTCCGTCACTTGGACACATACCTGAACTCCGAAAGAAAATTGAAACATTTAAATTTCTGCAAAAAGGAACTCGTCTGTTCAGACAAGAACAAATGTGAAAAAGAAGGGAGTGGCAGCGGCAATAACAATAATAACAATGGAAATAAGAAACCTGCACCTGGCGTCTCATTCGCTCCAGCACAGGTCTTGCCGATGAACTTCTTAATTTTGCATTCATGGACCTTCGCCCTAATCCAACTTCTTTGGTAAATTGACAAACCCTGCTTCTGCAATTTAGCATGCATCGATTATACTCTTTATTATTACTGTACAGTTTCAAAATTAACCTTTATGCAAGCCATAGAATATCTCCAATGAAGCTTGATCACACTTTAATACATGACTTATAAATTCAATTTATCGGCTTTACTGTGAATAAATTGTACTACTTTGAAACTTGATAAAAGTGTGAGCTATCAAGCATGTAAAAATTGTTAAAAGTATACCCGAACCAGATCTTCTATGCAACTCATACTCATACCAGCTATAAGGCCAGCTAACTATATCTTTTAATCAACATTCGTTATTATTCAAATTAATTATTAAGGGTACTTAAGTTTTCCCTTTATGAAACTTCACCGAAGCTAACTTTTTAAATTTCCATTCATCCAGGTTCAGAAAGTTCTCTAACATGCCTTTTGATTGATTGGGATTACTACCCATTCTGCGTTAAATCTTTTCCACATCTCTGTTCCATATTTCGTACCTAGAAGAAATCTCTTGTCTTCATCTATCCAAAATCTTCCATTTCGCAGGTAAAAAGTTACCCAGACGAACGCTTATTTAATGCTACTGTTTTAATTTAGGCTTCAGCACAGTTGTCTTTTTTCAAAATTTTGTATCCTAAACACAGGTTTATTGATACAAGTACTATTTGAAAACTGAAATTTTTTACCTGCTTTTAGCTTAAGACATCTCTCACGTCCTGGTATGTGTATGTGTGGTGCTTCGGCGAAATCTGTCATTTCAAGTAAGAATCAATGAGGTTTTGTACACTACTGTGATCGTAAGCACAATGAAGCCATACCTCTGAGGCATTCGCGCCTTAGGCGTCTATTTGCTGCTTAAGCTAGAGCCAGAAATAACACAGGAAGTCCTTCGAAATATCCTCACAGATATTACTCAACTCACAACAATCACCGTTCATTTCGACTTGCACTCTCGCTGGAATTGAAGACAGAAGGTCGGCTGTTGGACGATGGCGGAAAACCGTGTAACCCAACTATCGACGCTACGTTTGAAGCTCGACTGAAGAATTACAATTCAAAGACAACAGGGTGGCACGAAGATGGTCGCGATATTGCGGTGGACGGGACACGTTATAAATACTTAAAACAGGTGGTCCGAGATGACGTTCATGTCTGCAACCACTTCAAATTCCTCACCTGTGACCCCAGCTCAAAGACCTGTAAAAGCAAGAACGGCAAAGCACGATATAGGCCTCCTATACCGTGGGCAAAGGAACTCCCTGAATCTGCAATTCAACAAGATCGGTTATTTTACTCCGTATTAGTTCAAAATTATCCGTGGTCCGGTCGTCGGCAAATCATAGAAAATTCATTTTGAAACTTGAGCAAACTTCATCTATGGCTTATTTTGATCCATCGGCGTCTGTGAATAAAACTAATTTGGAATTATATAAATAGTGAATAATCAAGCATATGAAAATGAAATTATTTAAAAAATACGATATCTTTAGCACGGCTCACATTTATAATGAACTTCTTTTATTGAGAAATATACAATATTCTTCAATATTTCAATTAATTACAAGAAAATATGAGGCTTTAACTTTCATTCATTTTTTTTTTGTTTTTTATAGGCGAGGCCTGAAATATTATTTCTTAAACTCGAACAGACAAAACATTATGTGTGTAAATTAAGTAGCAAAATGGAACAATAAATACCATAAGCATAGGTAAATGCATAATTCAGAAATCCATGGCACATTGTCTCACTCACTACTGTTTACTTGGCGCAAATCAATTTGTGTTTCATGATTTTCCAATCATTTGCTTGACATTCCTTGGAGCAATACCAGGCTTTTCCACAGCGAACGCATTTTGCATTAGCTTCCTCTCCACAAAAACGGCAATAATTTTCACGACTTGGGCTCACAAGCTTCAAGCACTGCGGATCATCCACACGAATTCCAAAACCTCCATCCATTGCTTGACGCATATACGGATTGATAATGGCCATAGTTGCTCCGACTCCAAGTGCCTTCTGGATTTGAACTCTGTCATCAGTGTGGAAGTTGTAAATTGATCCACGAATGACGGACATATTTGAATCCTGAAACAAAACTCCGATTGAGGCTCCTCCGATCAAAGCTGGTTCGATGCAGGTAAAGTGGATGACTGAATTCGCATATACATGGTCCGTGGTTGGGTCCATGTCATTTAAAGTGATTTTCGTGAGGCCCTCGAGTGATTCAGGGCGTCTGTGACGGTGTTTTGGTGGTGCTGAGAGTTTAGCAACAAATGCTGGGAACGCCGCGTATTTTTGGAGAAAGCCTCGGAAAGTAACTATGGCGGTCACTCGATTTAAATCAGTCAAAATATCAAGGTTTGGAACTCGCTTGACATTCAGATTGACAGCCTGGATCTCCTTTGTGATTTGTGTAGCTTGACCAATCGTTGACTTTGACTCCTCCGACGCTACCTTCTTAAATTGCCATTCATCCAGTTTCAAAAAGTTCTCCAGAACGCCTTTGTTGACTGCTTTGCAGGGTATGAAGCAAGGCAACTGCTGCTTCTCCGCTTCAAGTCCTTTCTGGTAATACTCCCGAGCCTTGGCAATATTCGGTGGTACAGTTCCCCCTGGTTTGGCTTTCTTGTTAGACATGTTGTGGTAGGCAAATCCGATTGCGTAGATGGCATCAGGGCGCGAGCGATCATCGATAGGAGCATGGGTCAAATATTCTTCAAATGCGTTAATAATTAGCTGCTGGTTATTACTGTTAAGTCTCAAATGGGAGGCTTTAGCGAATAAGAGCGTGTGATTAGTCGGAAACTTTTCCAAGCTCTTGGACGTCGTTCTTGCACCCTCTTCGTAGCGACCTAAAAAGGCGTATAGATGGGCAGCTATGACATGGAAGACCTCTTCATTCGGATAAATTTTCATGCAGGGAGTCATGAAATCCAAAATGTGCTGAACAGAATTCATGTTCAGATGAGCGTAGCAAATGCGAGCATCAAGATCCAAATCTTTATCTCCGGTGGATTTCGCGAGATCCAGGCACTTCTTGATGATTTCATTCAGTTTTGGCTGCAAATCCACGGGCATTAGAACGACAAGTGCTTCCAATTTGTACGCTTCGGCTAAGTGGTAGAGCATTTCCTGGTGCGGGATGTAGCATTCCGCACTTGGGAGATTCATGCCCAAGAGCAGACTTCCGAGTGCCTCTTCATAATGACCCAGGGCATCGAGCATTCTTCTTGCCGTGAGGGATCCTCTGGCGGCATAGCGTTGAAGCATATCGGTGTCAAACCGCTGCTTATCGAATGTCGAAGCCGTCCCTGGCGTTGAGGTCTGGCCTTTGGAACTGATGTTCATAAGATTGTCCACCAACTTGAGCATTTCAGAGTCGTGGCTATTCTTGTGATTCATGAATCTAATCATGCGCTCACGAAAGGTCATGCCGGTACACTCGAGCTTATTGTCCTGCTCCCACGTCTGTACTTCCTAAAATTCGAAACAAGAGACAATTTTAAAATAGGAAGTTCTGTGCATGCGTTTTGACGAACATCGACGGGAACAGGGCTAAATACCTTGTAATCTATGGCACAGAGTCGGAGTACATTGAACCATGTAACAGAATCTTGGTTCGCGTATCCAGCAAAAGTTTACCTTCCCTATTTCATAACCCCCATTCCACGATGTAAAAGTCTTTAAGGGCTGATCTTACTAAATTTTGACATTCTTTCCAATGACACAATTTTTTCCCTATTAGATTTTCCACAAAATTAAAAAATTGAATAGCCGGAGGACTCATTGGAAAAACTTAAATGTTCCTGATAACGGGTACTCGTATAGGAAATAGAAAAATAAATTATATCATTTGAAATAGCGTCAAATATTGGTTAATATCAGTTTTTTTAAAATCGCCACAATTTATATACGAAGTAGGAAACACGCTACGTCAAATACATTGCTAAATGCATATAAACGGCAAGGATCAGGTATACCTAATCCGGAAATACACGTAAACAATAGATTTGAAGCAATATCCCATATATCCTGTTCTATGACATGTCAGTACCAATGTGCTAAAATTGCGCGGCTTCTGCTTTGTAAATGTGCACATCATGTGTCTTATGTTTATGTTAGTTCATATAATTAGTTATATTGTTATTATGAGTAATAAAGCTTGACTTCATAAACTCTTGACCAACTGATTGAGTTTAATTAAAAACATAATTCAATTTTCAATATAATGCTTAACTTGGTAATCGTGTAGTCAAAAGTCAAATCCATACACATTTTAAAGATGATAAAAGAACGGCATTAAATAAAATAAAAATACAGGTATTCATGCTCGTGATGAGATTCAACAGTAATTAGTATTTACCTTCAAAAACTCCGACTGCTTCTCTTCGACTTTCTTGGCTTCTTTCTCGAACTCGGGTTCACGTAACTTCGCCGAATAGTTTCCATTCTGAATGGCACGCTTGTACCATTTTCTTGCTTCAGCAGCATCGTTTTCAGTGCCCAGGTAATGCAGTGCCAGTGCCTCCATTGATAATGGGTTTTTCTTTGATGCTGCTGCTTTCCAGTACTGCACGGCCTTGTCTTGATCTCTGAGTACGCCGCGACCGAGAGCATAGTGAGTCGCCAAGTTATGCGTAGCACTTGAAAAGCCATTTTCGGAAGCTCGAGTAAACCAGAAAACAGCTTGACAGTCATCCTTTGGAACACCGATGCCCTCTGAAAAGGCAAAACCAAGGGAGTGCTCCGCCACGGCAATTTCTTCACGCGCTCCGATGTACACGTCAACTGGTTTAGCCGCTGCCTCCCGGTATAACTTGACTGCCATCTTCGCGTCTTGCTTCATACCTTGACCCAGCATGTACATTTGTCCCAAGTTGGTAATTCCTGCAACGTTGCCAACTCCTGCCGCCTTGGCATATAATTGAGCCGCAAGCTCGTAGTTTTGAAAGACTCCGTCCTCAACACCAAGTCTGTAGCTATGAGCTTTCTGTACATCAGCGTAGCCTGGAATTCTGGCCGACAGTTTCTCATCAACATCTTTTGGTAGTCTGATGTTGAGACCTGTTTGCTCATTGAATTTTTTTAACTGCTCCTCACGTGTTACAGTTTGATTATTGAAGGGGTTAAAGTGTTCGGCCCTTGCTGTTAATGCACAGGCATCTCGAGCTGCCTTGATTTCTGATCGAAGCGGTTCAAGGGCAAGGGCAGAGTCGTAGTTCTTCAATGCTTTGTCATGCTTGTCCAGTTCCATGTAGATCTTGCCGAGGCAAAGAAATCCTTTGAACCAATTCGGGTTGTGCTTAACAGCAGCCTTTCCATCGGAGAGAGCCTTTTGTAAGATGGAGGATTTGACGGACTTGTCTTGAATAGATACCGACTGTTTCAAATATGCTGCGGAACGATTGGAATATAGTATGGCCATAACTGCCTCTGAAAGCCCGCTCAGCATGATGGCTTCGTTGTACAGCTTCACGGCATCTTTGAACTTTCCGTCTGAATAGCATTTGTTCGCTTGCTCTTTCAGTTTCATGGCTTTTTTTGTGTTGGGTTTGTTTATTTCTGGAGCAGATTCAGTCAGGATTGAAGCAAGAAATGCAGCTGAAAATGACCGGATTCCTGTTTTTGTATCTCCAAAGAAAAACAGAGCAGATTCGGCGTCATTCCACAGAGATTTGAATTCCTCGTCAGATACAGCCTTCGAAGAGTGGTGTGCGAAATTGTTTCGGACCTAGAACAGTACAGTACATTGTCATTTAAAAATTGAAGAATCATAAAGTGGATGTATCCCAGACAATAAGTGTCGCTGAAAGTGGCTTAAAAGCAACCCCTTTGAAGTTATAAACTCAAACCGTAAACGACATTTACCTGCTTAAGCTTCCGAAGGTGTTCTTGTTCTTCTGAAGTACGACTTGACTTTTCAAAGTTTAGAAGAATACTTGTTAAAATAGTAAGGTCCCAATTTTCAACGACACCACTGCTAACACAGTCTATCTGTGCTTTCCCAGAGATCTCGAAGCCCGTTCGACGAATTTTAGCCAGAAGTTTTGAACCTGTTGATTACAAATGCCGAGTGAGTACATGATTGGGAAATTGGCTTGATAATGGCTCGTTAACGACGTCGATTAGAACAATCTCAATTCAAATGACTTCTTTGGGAGAAATACATCATTTTAATTTCCCGTTCTTACCATACTCTGGTGTGTCAATCCAGTCAGACCCTGACACCTGTTTCCATCTATTTCTGAAGACAAGTCTCAAAGTTTGAGCCGCTCGAGAGAGTATACTCTCGATTTTGATGTAGTTTTGATTCAAACTCCTCTCAGATTTACCCATGTCCATGTCAACTTAAGATTAGAGTATCTGGCAAACTCTTATTCTTAATAATGATGATCTGAAAATTAAAATGCATTGTATAATTATTAGTTCTGTAACAATATTCATAATACAAAGTCACGTTGAGCATCAACTGGCAGTCGTAGACGTTATGGGCTGACGTCGAGATCGAGAGGTGTATATTATAAATTATTATGAATTCGAATGCAATTTTATTAATTAAAATGAATGCAATTATGAATTGCAATGTACCTTAGACATACCAAATGCGGAAAAATCGATATTCGATGGTTTCAAAAATGCATGATTCGTCGAGAAAGAGAAAATTTTATTATTTGGTCAATAGAAATTTTGACCGAAATAAGTACTTATGACTTAACCGATTTCCGCCCTACTCTCCCTCCTTGGTTCAATCCAACCAACCTACACGATGGACGATGGAAGTAGTTGTTACTTTTTGGGTTGAAGTAAGCCATTTGGACTGATTGTCGCCTCCCAGTGGAGCCTCCTGTGGTAGGTGCCATTGTCGCCTCCGAGATTTCGTAAAGGGAGGCGACAAATGCTGCATGGGAGGTGACAATTAGGAGGCGACAATGAAGTTTATGCTTTAAGGAGGCATCAATGCGAGATAACACAGGAGGCTCCGCTGGCAGGCGACAATCGGTACAAATGGTTTACTTTAAACACTTTTTGTGTCGTTTTTTCATGTAAATTGACAAAAAAATCCAAAAACCATTGATTTGACTTGTTTTTTAAATACCGAATACTTTTTTTTGAAGCCTTGATTTATATTGAATTAAACCACATTCATGCCTTTAATGACAAATGAGCGAGCAGCCGGCGGCGAACCAATTTTTTGAAATTTCGATTAAGTAATGTGATTATGTAATTTATCTTTTTTGGTAAATCAAAAAGGTATGTCTTAAACCATTACCGTAACGCCAACTGCGCTGCGCTACTGCTGACGATAGAAGATGTAGATTACAGAACAGATAGTCAACAGATACCTGGCAGAGACAATAACAAAAGAAATGAAGGGTGACAAAGGCACACGGACAACCAACAACGGACGAAAAATGACAAATACACAAAACCATTGTCCGTAGATAGGCGCTGTGGGGTATACTCATACACGGACAATGACAAAACACAAACAAGGAACCAAGTATAGATAAAATTCAGGGGGCGTCCACAGATATGACGTCACGAGTTCCCGCGTGTAATCAGTCAATCCCTCCTCGATCTCGATAACCACACGTTTCGCATGGGAGTTTAAGGTGGTCTTACTAAACGGAAAATCATTTGCTTACTAGTAAAAAATTTGGTTTTAGCAGCTAAATAATACCGTGTTCACAATATATGGTAGCGTATTGTTGTAAGGTTAGGTTAGATTATGGGTATACTATTATGGGACGAGGCCGAGCAGGAAACGAAAGGTGTCACTTAATTATCTACCCATTCTCCTCTTCTTGCATAGAATACAAAGTTCTGGCTTTAGTTACTAAATTTAACTGGTAAAACCAGTAATTTAGCTGGTAAAACCCGAATATTTAGCTGGCGCGATAGTTAAAAGCCAAACTAAACGAGTTAATGAAACAATTGCTCCATGTAGCTCGCTTTATGAAACTGGTAAGGCAATTTTCTGGCTTTTAGTCAATTAAATTACTTAGCTCTTTAGGTAAATTTCATTTTTTTGTACAACATTTTACTATCTCTTCCACGCAATAAGGTATGAATATTTTTACTCTTATTATTCTGGGAGCAGTGTGCAATGCCGAGCTTGTCTGTCATTTAAAGGGACGAGATAAAACGAAATTATTATTGGTTAATTCTGAGTAGGTT
>VNWX01000153.1:0-29525 GCA_009869905.1 Ceratophysella communis
AAAATTCATTTTATTATGCCATCGACTTTGAAAGCATTTTCAAGTCAAATTAACATTCATAAAGTTTCAAATAAAAAAGTTGGCGAGGCAGAAATGACGCTTTGTGTTGACATGGAAGCCACAGCGAACTGCTAATAATATACACACGTAGTACGAAGCCAGCCAACGCGGCGCGGTATTGGGAATTCCTGTAGAATAGCCCAGTACATACATACAACCTACGCAGAATCAGTCAGGCAGGAAATTAAAAATGAAAAGTTTTTTCTAGACTACGCTACAGTAGACTTAATGAGTCCGTTGGGCTTACTTTATAAAATATACTGTAGTACAATTTACAATTTGTAAAGACTTTCGGTTTTTCTATGGAATCCACTGAAGCGAAATATCGATAACAAGCTAACAGGCAATTTGCATTTTTTTTTTCAAAACTAGAAATATATGACGCATTATTACTATAAGCCGTTTAGTGGCAGAGATCGTACAATTCAATGTCAAGTAAAAAAAAAATCAAAATCAGGTTTACTTTCTTTTGATAAAAGCAATTGCTTCTTGCATTTTCATCTCTTGAAGTAAAGCCCACAGAGCAATCAAAGTAAGTAATCTTTTTTGAAAAGAAAGAAGCTTTTCTCATTCGGAAGTCGTCAGGAACAATTTCATGCCGGAAACTTCCACAAACGAGAGTTTGAGTAGCTCATATCTGTAGTTGAGAGACTTTCTCCACTTTCAACATTGAAATATTATTATGAAGAGAGCTAGCCGTTGTTCGCTCTCGCTAGGTATTTCTGATTTGTTCGAAATTCAGAGCTCCATGTATGCAAATGATCCGAGTGAGGGTATATCATCTTATCGGAATACAGACCGTAGAAAACGTCAGCCCACTTCTCATACTCGATTTAATCTCAGCTTCGCTCTCACAAAATGAATGGTTCTCCGGTGGCAGTGAGCGATTCTACAGCATTTCCTTTAAGCTATTTGTATACGGATATGTGTTACTGATGCATTGCTATTTATCCACAAATATCGGCAATTACTCAGGGTAATATTAGAGCAGAGAAGGAAAGCTAATAGTGTAATTTGATACCAAATTAATTAAATCAATACTTTATTAATTATTTTCTGTAGGCTTTATTCGCTCGTGATTAATGCCGATGAAAATTTCTAGCCTGATTTACAGCCGAAAGACTGCGATACACATGACTGGGCTACCCGTTATGTTAGCCGTACATAAATACGTACCCGTACTTTGAGCTTTCTACCTGAGCACTACATGACTAGTACCTATGTAATGTATGTCCCGCCTCGAGTCGTACTTGGAATATACTCGGAAGGAAGTATTATACGTCCTTGGAATTGTTATTGTTCAAGAGCACGAACGTTTTGATTCCGTAAAAAGGGAGTGGAGTAATATCTCGTCGAGGGTTGGAAAAAGAGTAGATTGTATTCCAATTTGGAATTGGACTGTGTCGAGCAACTCTTAAGAGTAATTTAATACCCACTCCGAGTCCTTCTTCTGATTTGAAGGTAGCTTATTGAGAAAGCTCGTCTAGCTCTACAACACACAATCTGGAAGCGGTGGAAGCGAGGCATTCCTACATGTAGGTACTGCTTACAAGAGCACAAACACAAAATCCTGGAATCCTTTTTCACTTTAAATTCTATTTACTTCTCCGGTCTGTGTTTGTGTGTGTGTGTCGTTCAGATCCTTTTGGAGCTTCTAGAGGCTTACATGACCCATTGAATTCTGAGAACGTGTTGCTTGGTATTGTCACTTTCTTTTGCACTTTCTTCTGCGGAAAGAGTAACAAGCAGGAAGTATCGCCGATATTCTGCGAAAAAGTGCTTTCGTATCTTTATTCTCACAAAGAAATATAACACGTAAGTAAAATGAAACCGTATGCACGTGTAATTACGATGAATTTGGCGAAACCTGAGTAGAACTCGTGATTTAGGCTCGAAACTACGCCAAATTTTTGTTCTATAGCATAGCCTTTCTGGTGATCTGTACAGCATGGGGATTGAGGAGAATTCATTTCGACAGAGCGACGACAGTGGACTTGATTGCTTTAGACTGTCAAACTACTTTCACCCTGAGAAGAAACCAATAAAGAAAGGTCTCTATTCATCGGCTTCCAAGGTGGAGCTCGGCGTCTCTGCTTCCGATGAAGTGGGAATACCAACATAGGACTCCAATCATGTTAGAGTCGGATTCCTCTAGATACCAAACACACAATAATACTCTCGAGTGAGCCGAGTCTTGCAATGTAACTTCATTTCTCGGGCTCTGTTTTTATTTTATTTTACTCTCTATCTCCTTCCTGCTGCAGCAGCAGCACGTTCTTGCCGTCTCAGCTCCAAATAAAATTGAACGCCATGCATGTTTAGAGGCTGACTTTGTCTCGGGAACAGAGAATGTGGTTGCTGGGCTGGGTTGGATTTGAAATGAGAATATTGAGAATAATTTGATGATTCGTCATGCTTGGGTTACAGACAGAAATATGATTATTTGATTAGATGGGAATTTGCGAAAGCTCGGAGGTCAGATTCTGATTCTTTTGTCAAGCCAAGCGAAATTTAGGACAATACTTGTGTGCCTGTGAATTGAGCTCGTTTTAATCTGTCCAGCAGAAACTCACTCCACTCTATATATACACAAGAGTTCCCGTGCAATTTGTTGACACACTGCTAGGAGAAAGCAATGACGCTTTCCAGTGTGCCACTCAAGATGAGCTTTAGCAGCGTTCGAAGTTCAGTGTTTACTTTACCTTTAATGCCCGATTAGATCGACGAGAGTGAGTGGAGAAAGCGATAAAGGCTGAGGTCTTGAGGTCGGATAGTTGTTCCACATTTCTCGTTTACTATCAAAGATCAGCTCATTGGTGGGTGGGATGGCATTTGTCCTAAACTGGTATGGCTTTTGGACTTGTCAGCTGCGGTCTTCTTCAGCGGTTGAGCCTGACTCTGAAGGGTGTAATTATCGCAGGGCCTGCCACTCAGCATTCAACCAGTGGTGGGTAAGGTATTTTAGTATTTACAAGCTGACAAGCTGAATATGCAGCCTAAGCATAAGTTTAGAATGTAACCTCTAACCTCAAATTGATCAAGCCTTGTAGATAGGCCATACATGGTTAGTTTAATGCAAATACATCGACGTGGCGTGGAAAAAAAATACCTTTTATATCACGAAATTCGGAAAGATAATATTAGCCCAAGCTGAAATACAGATGTCGGGAATAAGAAAACGGGCAGCAGTCAATTCAGTGTATTTCCACTCATGTCCAGCCCAGTGGTCAGCATCTAATACAAGAAAAAACTTGCCTGTTGACCAATTTCCTTTTGAGAAGATTGGATTCTTTCAGAACCACGAAATTATTATTCCAGAACGTCTCCTCTGCCACTTTCTTGTTAGCAGTCCGTGTTCGGATTGTGCTTCTTCCCCTCTTTCCCCCTTTTATTGATATTTGGAGCATCTTCTACTTGGAAAAACCCAAGTTCGCAGCCCTGTCCTCCCGAGTTTGTCGGAAGTTTGTTGACGGGAAGAAAGATGTTCACCCGCCTGGTTCTTTCTCCCACACTTGAGTCTCACCGTGCTACGTCTCTCCCGAAACCAGCAAAACCAAAGTAAACCACTGATGAGATTCTGAGTGGGGACGAAGTCATTGAAGCAGGCATAAATATGATGAGAATGACACATCAGTCGAGAGAAAAATAAAACTTTGATTCCGATCTCATTGTTGAGCTTGACAGATCTCTAATACATGCTCTGATTTGGAAACAGAATTTCTATATAGAAAAACCCCCAAACTTTTTTTTCATCTCAAACTTATGCATTCCCTTGAATGGACTTAAATTAGTTCTTATATAGCATTCAGTCATTTTAAATTAGTAGGTCGACGCTTATACAGTAAGCCCGAGTACAAATTCGGGTTTTTCATACCGAAAATTGTAATGCATTGGGCTCACCCTGAACCTAAGCCCAGGCTCCATGATTGGAGAGCGTACCGGGTTTGTGGTTTGGTTGATTTTTTCGAATATTTGGAGAAAGTAACACGGAGCCCATGGTTTGGTGAGGCAGAGAGATAATGACGAACGAAGCCGAGGAATTTAAAGTTGAGAGGAAAAAGTAATATTTTTATGATGAAAGGAGTTAGCTTTAAAGTTTGTTGTGAAGAGCTATTAATTCACTCAAAGTTTCTTCCCTGATCTCTGCTTCAAATTCATTGTTGAGAATCTAGTAGAAAGCTAGCTCACTTTTTAAATCTGCGGAAGAACCAATAATATAGAGTGCAACTCTGTTCATTCATTGCATTATTGAAAATTCTTATTATCAGGTCCTACGGTCATACAAAAATCAAAACTTTTGATTTTATTTTTTTTTAAATATGATGATTCTGGCTTCCCTACAGGAAAAATTCTGAATTCTTTCAGAAAATTTTGAATGCTAGTCATCTTTCGTTTTGAGTGCCAATTAAAAAATAGTAACTTAAAGAAATATTCCCAGGTTGCAAGGGTATAACTTTACGCGCGCAATATATTATTGAGCAATGCGTTTAAAAGCCATTTGAAGCCGTGCCAAATTGAGGCCTGCTGATTTCCCTATAAAACTAACGACAAAGCATAATGGTAATGGATAATGGATGATTTTTCACGCCAGAGCCTTCGTCCTGCTTTTGTTTCGTCTCATTGAGAACTACTAGTGAGCTGGAAGAAGAGAGTTCATTCCGGCCATGTAATTGATTGGAATTAGATGAAATGGGATTTGATTTGCTGCTCCCCAAGGAGCCCGAGTCTTGTTTCCTTCACACACTAAGCTCTGCTGATTCCCGGACGTTTCGGCTATTGGTAATTTGGCGGTATCAAAAATTCCGGATAGGCAGGGATTATGTACTCGTGTTGAGGGCGCTTTCATGAGGCAGTATATTTAGCTACAAAATATGGAATTTCGGGATCGAACAATTATGCATTACTGCTAACATTTAGACGGGCCAATTGGGTGAGCTGAACAGTCCAAGAGAGTTCATTCCGGCCATGTAATTGATTGGAATTAGATGAAATGGGATTTGATTTGCTGCTCCCCAAGGAGCCCGAGTCTTGTTTCCTTCACACACTAAGCTCTGCTGATTCACGGTCGTTTCTGCTATTGGTAATTTGGCGGTATCAAAAATTCCGGATAGGCAGTGATTATGTAGGTACTCGTGCAGTGGGCGCTTTCATGAGGCAGTATATTTAGCTACAAAATATGGAATTTCGGGATCGAACAATTATGCATTACTGCTAACATTTAGACGGGCCAATTGGGTGAGCTGAACAGTCCAGGGCGAAATAAGCCAGATCCCTACTACTCTCTCGGTGAACAATAGCCGGCGATAATGTCATCTATGATTAGACCACGCAGCCATGTGGAACTCCTAATCGGCTTACACTCGGAGAAAGTGTCATCTCCATTTCTGGAACGATGCTAGAGGGGCTGAGCACACAATTAGTAGTGCAGTGGAAAGCGTATGGCTCTGCTTCTGCACTGCATGCTTCACAATTAATTAGTGGATGAGAATGTAGCACTCCAAGAACTTCCTGCCGCTCTTGAGTGGAATCAGATTTCAATAAAACTTTTCTCCCCCAAGTGAAAAACGGCTGAGAAACAAGGGAAAGTATTTATGAGCTATTTGACTATGCAGAGAGTAGCTCAAGTGAGTTGTGTTCCAACAGCAGCCTCCACTTAATTATCACGTACTTGAGATGGGCCTGAGTTGAGACAAAAGTTGGCGAGAGCTCTTCTCTGCAGTATTTGATTTCCTGGAGTTATCATATTATTAGGTCCCAGGGCAGCAGGGGAGAGAGCAAAAAAAAGAGAAAGTTCCTGGAATGAGGAACTAATTTGAATTTCTTAGGAATCTTCATGCCTCGGCTTTTTTGTAGCCCCGATTCTACAGCTTCATCTCTCCGTTCGGAGTACTTGTAAACCTAAACAGCTAAATATGGCTCATATAGGGTGGTTGTGGAAGTGATAGCTATTGATATACTATGCAATCTTAGCTACCTATTAACTGCTGAAAAATCTTGGTTGCTCCGTGTTAAAAAAAAAAACAAAAACCTTTATATCTGCACGAAAGTCAATCAGAACTAAGAAAATCTAAGTTAAGCTGTATTAGGCGTATCTGGAATTCCAAAAACAGCAAGTGCCATTGGAATTAAAATGAATTAGACTTTTCCAGATCAGGAGTTAGTTAAGGCATGTTTGCTCCTGTTTTGTTCGCTTCCAGGCCTGCATTTGACGCATGTTTAAAGTTTTGCTGTCGGGTTTCTCGCAGAATAATTTAATCTGTTTGATCATCTAAGCATACGCATTTTGAACTTGGCACATTTATGCCGTTGGCCTTTTTTGTCACGGCAAATGCAAAATTGGTGTAATAATTCGATCCTCCGTTATGTCAGCTTCAAAGTACCACTGCACGCGTAAGGCAATTGCGAAGCTGGGACCCTATTTTCACTCAAGCTTGAAGCCTGAACCTAAAACGTACCCACATGAAATGTAAGGATTGCAATATTTTTGATAATACTAAACACTATTTTCAGTGTTATTCCATCATTTCCTCCAAAATGATTCCTGAAACATAAATTAGACTCCCAAATGTTTGCAAAAGCTATAAAACTGATCTTGAGGCAGACGAAGTAAACTTCGCATACTGTAAACTCTATGTGCTAAGGCACGTCTACTGTGGGTAAACACTTAAATGAGGAGTTATGACGGGCAAAACGGGAGTTCTATTTTGAGGTTATGCCTTATGCTATGCTAGTAGATGATGAATTGATGAGTCGCGGATGGCCGAGATGTACACGGTTATGATTATGCCAAGCACAGCTCGATCCATGGGTTTACATCCGTGGATTTAGGTTTAGGTTATAAAATGAGCTGTGGAGCAGGCTCATTTCTTGTAGCTGATCTTGGCGTATTGGTATACCCGGTGTTTAAAATTTTGTTTAGTAGTACCAGTTTTTGACTCGGGCAGTAGACTAAATAATATTGTAGCTCAACGGTCAGCCGTCACTTCGGTACATACGTTTATTTTTAAATAAGATGACCATTGCGTAGGATTAATTTTCGTACTTTGACCCATAGATTTGTAATCGACAGGAAGAAAGTCTCATCATATAAAAATGGTTTATGCCGATATCATCGGAAACTCACTGAGCAAACTGACCCAGAACCAGAACCGAGAATCTGGGCACGTGTAGAACAAGCAGCTTCATACTCACCCGTGTTCTCAAATGCTTTGAAATGAAGCTCGAACTGAAGGAATCTCCCCTTGACATTAATTTAGTCATAAAAGCGTCTCTACCTGTCAAATGCAGTCAAGAGGGTCCAAAACTCATTTATTTCACCCAGCCCAAAATCTGAAATCCAACGACACGGGAGATTAGAAACTGAAACCCTGACTCCTCATCCCAATCCCGGCTGCCTGCTTGTCTAACGTGAATAAATTACTCTCCTTGTTCTGTCACCAGTTGAGCAGGAGGGCTTTCTCTGGTTTAGGCCAAAGTTGCCTTGTTGATAATAACCTTTTGCTGATCTTGAGTCTTGCCAAATCCCCGTGTCTCTTAACGTTAATAGTCATTTTTTGTTTGCTTTCCACATGTTGCTGTATTAATAACTTGAATAATAGCTCACTGAGTGCACATATTTTCTGGTTTCGCTTTGGCAGTTTATCGGGAGTCTCACAGGTTGTTAACGATAACCTGGCAAGTTTTTTATTACACGGATAATAGATAGCCGTTTAAAAATCGGTTTTTAATTGACACCGATCAGCGATACAGCAATGGTCAAAATAGAGAATTTTGTTAGGCCAACTGCTCCATCACGAAATCCCCTTCCTGTTGGTGAATTTTAAATACCCATTTATCCTGTCCACTGCTTACCAGACGACGAAATGCAGCAGGAAAAAGCAAGCTTGGTTGGTCAACCGTTCTTTGACGGAATTTTTCCGATGGTTTTGCATGTAAAATACCAGATGCTCAGAAAAGTCTTTTCTGATAGAAATGACAGTCGAAATAATGAGGAATGATTATGGTTCATGCCAGAATTCATCTTAGGGAATTTTCAACGAGTTTCGAAGGCATGCGGTGGGTTTTTGGCTTCATGCTGCAGACAGTATTACATGTAATAACGCATCTATGTACGAAACCACACTTCGGAAAAGTCAAAGTGACGGGATGGAAAATTGTGTACAGTAATCGAGATTATAAGAAGTCTTAGCCCAGGGATTGGAAGGGAAGATTACAGAAATACCTGAACTGGACAGAGGATTTTTTCATTCATTTTCATCCATTCACATCAGGTTACAGTCAAGTTCATTAAACTCAAGTCAGCATTTTTTTTTACCAAGACGGGACAAGGACCTCTGTAAGGAGCTCAATAGACTCAAGATCAGTTCTGGCTTTGGCCAAGGAACTATTATATCATTATCTTCACTCTAGACTGATCACAAAGCCCAGCAGCACTGCTGAAGCGAGGCAGGTGAACGTGGAATGCCACAGAGAAGGAATATTTACAAACTGCAATAGGAGCTTCAGGCTGAATGATTACTGCTAGCTTTTGTATTCTTTTCATTAACGGACTCGGGGCTAATTGTCTATTATGTACGCACAGCAATGGAAGGCAATAAAGAAACAGGAACCAAATGTCTGGGTACTTGTGCAGAGTAAGTTCAGATTGGAAGCCGATTACCTGGTATTCTTGTATCGTAATTGGATGGAAGTTGGACTCCTGCATTCACGCAACTTGTTTGAAATTCCTTGAAGCCGGAGTGAATTAGCATCTTAATAGACTGGTTAACGTATTATTCTGTTTACAAAGGTACAAACTGGCCAAGTCTGGGCATTTAAAAGATTTCAGGGAAACATGGTATCAGTGGATTAACCATTTGTTCAAGGCACTCAGCGCTCCAATGAAACATGTATTTTTCCAGGTATTTGATACCAGGCTGCATGTTGAATCCTTACAAATATTAAGACAATTATGCCGTTTCGAACGGTCTTTGCATTGGTGAAAGCACTCATAATGCCACACCGAAGCTAGGCTTGGACTTAGCCTTGAAGAAACTAAACAAACCGATGCAGTTAAATTAGTCCAACAAGCTACAAATCGCTAGATGTTTTCTCCTGAAAGACGCGACACATTACATGCTAAGCTTCTTATACATAGACGCCGAGATGAAAGACGCCCTTGTTAACGATTGCTTACCAAAAAAATTCCGAATCAGTATATTGAAAGTCAGCCTGTACTCATGTATTGTATTTTTATGATTTCCAGGAAATTCGTGAACTACTCGGAGAATGGGACGTTCAATCAGTAATCACACAAGCTGGCTCAGCCCGTGTGGCGCTATGTTCTCCGGAGGTGAGTATGAGTTTAATTTTAAAAATTTACCCTTCCAGGATCTGATATTGGAAATGAAGTTTTCGAGTATGTAGAATTTTGGTATTAAGAGGCAAAATTGGTAATAAAATACGCAGTTACTGTATGATTTAAAAATATAGATTTTCTGGGTGGTTCAGGGTTCAATTTATGTTTTGAATTAGCCTTAGTTACCAATTCGATCGTAAATTAGAATTTATTCCAGATCCTCCCCCCTGTGTCTTAAGTGCTATTAGAGCCGGAGGTATTGATTGAGTTTTTTTTCAAAACTAAAAACAGGTTTTGGAAGATTGGGATCGGAACGCAGTGTTTACTCTGCGGGGTCAACGTGTCACGATTGTTCCCTCACCCACCGAGATGCTCCTCTGTGTGGGACGGATTCCGCTCACACACACCGAACAACAGTTCACTGCCCTCGTCTCCACCTTCGGTGAAGTCAGGAGAAGTTTCCTCATGATCAGTGAAAGAACAGGTTCGGCCACTCAACCGCCATTCTTAACTATTCTTTAGCAGCTCTGCAGAGATTTTTGAACAATGAGCATCTCTCAGGCGTATCAATAAATTTTATATGCTCAGTCACGAAACTCGTCAAAACATACGATGAACCTATGCGTGTATTTTTGTTCTTAATTGGATTAATTACTTCTAAAGTACAGTACATTGGCACTTTGATAATATATTCGCCATGCTTGATTCATTCGGTTGCCGATCCATTCCTTTATGAATTTGTATTTACCTAATTCGGTTTCCGATGTAATGCAAAGGATGACCTGCAACCAAATTAGTCAAATTTGCGTCCGAGAATGACGGCATCCATAACCACCGGCTGGGAAGCGCTCTTATGTTGCAATCGCATTGACAATGCTTTTACCGCTGTAAAATCGTGGTTTATTAGTACCCGCTAGTCGAAAATCATCACTGCCATTCTTGTATGGCTGCCATAAACGCCTGGAATCTGTCTTGCGACCTCTTCTGAGATTTTTTTTTGCTTTGACACACCTAATCGGAAATGCTGTTCGAAATAACAAATTCGACAATATTAGTACTTTAGACTTAATAAAACCCTTGATATATTTTTTCAGGAGAGAACAAAGGATATGGGTTCGTGGAATACGTGACCAAAGAAGCGGCATTACAAGCGAAGAATGCTCTAGATGGCCGACAGATTCTTAACTTTACAGCCGTTTGTGATTGGCTGGACTCTAGTCATATTACTCTCCGTTCCCTCCATTCCAAGTGCCTCTATGTGGACCAATTACCTCCAAATTACCGGAACATGGGCGAATTCCGCCGGATTTTTAGTACTGTCATCAATCCACCCTACTGTCAGGTGAATACCTTACTTTAGATCACACACATTGAAAATTGGAATTACTTCCGGTGCTCAAATGCTTTAATAAACCTAGCAAAAAGTTCCTGGTGCAACTGTTCCGTTTTATCAGTTTAAAGAGACATTAACGAGAAATCAAGGATTTATTTGGTTCTAGTCCCAGTTGGCTCCTTACATTAATGCCCCGTATAATTGCCTGGATTCTGTTTACAACCAAACATTTCCTAGCCAAGAAAACCGTTACTTGACAGTGTTCTTTCTAATACTCTTTCAAACGATCACAAACAAGTATTTTAATCGGTCGCATTCAAAAAACTGAAAATCGTTCTACATCTTATAAGGCTCGACCTTTATCGCTGTGTCTGCTGACATTGTCTTAAGTGTATTCAGATGCTGATACCATAACGGCGTAAGATGGCTCGAAAAAATCTTGTATTAGCGACTTTGATTACTCGGTAAAATCCGTTTGACCCAATGGACAAGTTCTAGCTGAAAACGAAGAGAAACTGACGTGTAACCGAGTTAATACCCGCCCGTCTCGTCTTCAACTAAATAAATAATAATAGATGATATAAAGGTTTTAGGGCTTTTGGAGCCGGGAATTGGCGGTCCCCATGTTGGGAACACGTACGTGTTTGTTCATTTTCAAAACGTCACGTAGGAGGAGCAGAGAGAAGACAAGATAGAATAGAGAGCCTCAACTATTTTTAGTTTTTCCAACTGTTTCACACAAAAATTAGAGTCTCGGTCTAGTCTTCTACTCTCGTCTAACATCTAATCCTAAGTATCCTCATCATAACACACGTTCTACTCTGACTCCGAGACGGGAGTTTAGTTTCAAACTGAAAGCATGTCAGGGAAGCACTGAAAGACACGACTTTTGTTCTCTGCTAAATTAAAGCTTCAGCTCAGCAATATTTCTTGTATTTATGCACTAGTCTTGTAGCGCCTATTTATACATCTCGTCGAACCAAGGCATGGTAAATGGTAATACTAATTGGATTGACGCCGGAACTAAATGAATAGATGGAAAAACCAAGGTTCGCACCTCCTTAGACGTGATAGCCAAGAGTTTCGCAAGCGTATTAAGTCGTAAAAGCATAAAGGCTGCTTTCTCAGCTGTTAATTTGATTTTCAAAAACGCTTTAGCTATTTATTTGTTTTCTTACAAGCTCAGGTATTTAAAAGCCATAATCGAAGTCATTTTACTGCCCAAAAAAGAATTTTGCCTCAAAGGTGGAAACCATTTTACAAACTCGTCATTTTTAATCGATATCTTTGCAAATATTTGTTTTCAGGGGGTAACTTTGAGACAATCAAAAATACCATGGATAGAAATTCAGCCGCGTTAGTGCCTAATATAGTTTAGAATTTGCCGGGAATTCCAAATTGGGAATGTAACCTTAAAGTTTCGAAATCGGATAAGACATTGTACGATTCATCGTAGCTTTTCAAAACTAAATAGTTTTTAATTGAGTTGGACAAAGGCCAGGGGGTAATATTACTGCCGGAAAAGCAGATCTGGAACTGGAACCCAATAATGAGTTGTTAATGATGCGAAAAAGTTGATTTGAGTTTTATAGAATTATTCTTGTTTGTTCTTGTACAGATTGCCTTGAAGAACGGATGTCCTCAAGACTGGGGTTTGGTGGAATTTATTGGAGAGGATGATGCGGAAAAGAGTCAACAGAGTTTGGATGGCTATTTGCTTCATGGACGACGAATTCGAGTTGCTTACTACATCCCTGGAGTCCGGGCGATCAATCTCTACCTCAAATTGCTGAATGATGGGGTAAGGACTCGGGATCAAATAACGCTCTTTATTTACTTCGTCGAAACATTGAGTAGGATGCTTGGGCAAAAGGCGATGGCTGATCCCAAGATCCCAGAATCATTTATTCTCAAACTTTACAGTACATAGCCGATACTGGCGAACTTGCTTGAACAGGTACAGCAGCATGCTTTATTTGAATGGCATGGCCCAGACCCAGATCCACAATGGCAAATCGTTCCTCTAATTTCTCTCAGAAAGGGAAATACCTAAGACTTTCATCAAGACCTTGATCTTTAAGAGTAATTTAAACTCGAAATCCAGATAATGCGTGTGGAATCGTTAAATTTGACAACGAGCGCCCTGGATTAATTAGGAGAAATTTCTCTAGCTGCAGCTTCCGGTTCAGCTCCTAAATAATTGAAATTCGCTCTTTTGCATTAGAAATATAATTAGCATGCTTATTGCACCAGAGGCGTTTCAATATGCATTTTTACGCATTTCATTTAAAAATTAAAAATCTGAGGTTTAGAAAACACCCCAGATTCAGTTTTAATGACCTCCATGAAATTCCATGAAATTCCATGACATTTCATTAAATTTATTACTCAATCAGTAAAATTTTCAAGTTTTAGCACAACTGCGAGAATTTAAGGCCCTCAAAAAAGTCTAAAAATTATTCGTCTCGTCTACAGTTGATAATATTAATAAATTCGATGTAAGCAAGAAGCAAGCTGCCATAAAAATGGTACTATACAGAAACAGAAAATCATATTTTGGCAAGAAAATGCATATCTGCGACTACAACACGAGGTTGGAAAATTTGTACTTTTCCGTCTCAACTCAAATATTCTGCTTAAGCCAGGTTAGTTGATATTTGACTGCAAACTTCACACGTCAATTTGTAGAGCTTCTTGTGAACTGTCTTGGTTTTGATTACGACTTTAGTCTCGCCCTATATCCATATCCCGAAAGAGAAAGCACTTGAGAGGACTCCGAATTACATTTGCATTTCTAAAAGAGGACAATGAAGTGACTCATTTGAATTTGAACGAGCATCTTTGTTTCCACACAGCATCCCCACAAACGAAACCCCGAAACAGTCTCTCAGGCCCCGAACTACTTGCTTTTTGCCACACCGTTCGTTCGTTTGGAAGGCTTTCAATTGAAACACTTGTGCAGGAGTTTGAAAGAGCCCAAAGAAAGACGAGATTGTAATCGTGGTCTAACTACGACGTCTTCTACAGGATTTGAGGCCGAGACCACTGAATGAGTCAAAGGAAATCCTTCTCAGCCGCTCAAGTTATTCACTGAAGAACTTCATGCATATTTCAGGATTTTCCTTTAGTCCTAGGCATCACTGGAATAATTATTTGAGTTTAATGAGGGAATACGACGCGGAAACTCACAGTTGATCCAATTTATGATGTTTAAATTTTTTTAAACAAGAATTTATTCTTGTCTGACCTCATAAACTTTTTTGACGATTTCTAGTGCTAATCTTTAGTAAATGATGCCAAATTATCAGCATGTTGAACAAAACACTTCACATTTTTGTCGTTATGAACCCTCACAACATCCTGCTATTCTTAAATCATTCGGGTTTATAGGGATACGACGCTCAAAACGGCACAAACCAAAGCCACAATGTGTTGTTTTGTAATAAGATTACCCGTCGTTGCATAAGGCATAATATATAGAGAGCTTAGTATACACTTGCCTGACACGGGCTGATCTTGAGTGAAGACGACTTGGCATATTTTGACACGGAATCTCAATGAATCTCTAACTTTGCTTAATGTCAAGATGCTGCTAGTCTACAGAATAGACGAGAGTAAAAAGCGACGGAACTTACCCTCACGTTGTTTCTATTTTTAAGCTCATAGGGCTTTATTGCGGGTGCCTCGCTCGTAACTAGTAAGAAAAGTAATGCAGAGAAGTAGAACATAATATTGTGTCAGAACATATGAAGAGACGTTAGCCGAAATTTCGTCTGAGGTCCGTTGAGCTGGTCACCTTGGCTTGGCCATTTATGTCAGACTAAAACTGGGGCTGTTCATTTGTCTCCGATCATACCAAATAAAATATTGCGTCAGCTTTTTCTGATTCATAACCCGAAATTTTCTAAATGTACACGACGAAATGACCGATTGTGCCTCCTTCGACTACTTGACAGACTTTCTGGGGGAAAACAAGTGAGTGTTTTGAAGCAATATTTCATCGAGGAGAGTGTCCGGGACAGGCAGACCGAGGTCTCATACTAATAGCTCTATACGGTACTTGTTGCTCATTCTGCATGCATTTGAGAGACCCCGTAGAAGCAGCCCGAAATTCGTAGTCGACTCACATTCGGCGGATAAAACCACCCCTGCTCCGTGTCTATTGTAGTATTCAATTCAGTATGTACTTTCACTAGCTATGCCTTAGCTACAGCAAGCCGCTTCGATTCAAATTACGATTGCAATCATTTAGCCAGCCACCAATACTAATGAAATGATGATTGAGATGAGTGTTTCCTGTAGCTCGTTAATTTATTTCCAACTTTTCATTGTTCTTCACAGGGAAGTAATAAAGGAAAAGGTGCACTCTTGCCAGATCCTCCTGCTCCAGCCGTGTTCCAGCAGTTGCAGAGTTTGGCCAAACAAAACCCAGTTTGTAAGTCTAATTTACTCACTCTTATTATTCCGTATACTAAGCACGAAAAGGAGTTACTAGCGTTCCTGTTGCCATGGAAAATTCTGAATCTGTGTGTAGATTGCCGTTTAGAAATAATTAAACCCGGCTTAATTTAAGTCGTAGATTCAAACTCCGCAAAATTTGCTTGGGTTTGTTTGTATCGAACGTCTCAAATTTTGAAACCTTTGGCAGAATCATAACGGCTATACTTTAGACGACTTCGCTTAAAATTTTCTTCTTTGAAAGAGCAACTTTAGCCAATCGGTTCTATCGATACTTTCGCCTAAAATACTTTGGAATCAATAAGGTCTTTCGTCCTGCTCATGCCACACGCGCAAACAACTCTGTCCCCAACCTTTCAATTCTATCCACGACTGTAATCTCAGTTAGTTTAGTTTTATCCTAAAACACTTGCGTTGTTATATTGTTTTCTCCTGAACTCCTAAGAGCGTAAATCCACTGGCTGTTGGTAGAGTCGTTTCTCCAGTAATGCAGCACTCACTCTACTGCTGGCACACTGGAGAAAGCAGATTAGAGAAAGTGCCAAGCATAAATTTAGCGTTTTTGGTGAGTGAGTCGTCCATTACGCACTGCAGTGCGAAAATGCTGCTTACAATTTGTCCTTACAGTGCTACAATTTTTTGCACTATTATGTAAGCTGTAATCCTGTGAATTATATTATTTAATTTCCCTAACTGACCCTGAAAAGTTAAGAAACACCAAGCCCTACGTTAGGTAACATACGAAATATTGAAAAATATGAAATCATATTTATGCTAAGCATCTGATTTAGGAAAAGTCGTGATTGAGTCAACGAAGCATGAAATCAATGCAAACGGAAATTAATCGAATTTTCAAATCTTTTTCGCCTATCAAATACGTTTTTCAGCGTGGAACTGAACCCTAATCAACTTGCTCCTATTGACTAAACAGGCTTGTTCGGTGAAGAAGCTAACCCCGTTCAGAGTTTTTTTTCGCTCCCTCCTACTCAACAATTCGGTTTCTGGAGCAGGGTTGGAAAATTGGTTTAAATTATGCGGTCGTAGAATGATAAATAATTGCCATCAGTAGGTTGCTTTAGACCAGCAAAAATATTTGAATGACGTTTGAAAATGTTAAAGATCGCAAACTGTATTCTAGTCGAAAAGTTGGAGAAAATGACGAATTAGATTTAAATGGCTATTGATTTACAAAGGAAAGCATTATTTGTATGCAACCCTGATATGAGTGAAAGGAAATTCGGAGTGTGAGGGCTCCCGTTGTGGATCTGAGATTGAGAACGAGAAGTTTGAGTTCTGAGCCATTCTTGACTCCCTGCATTTCTGGAGTACGGAAGATAGAGTCCTTTCTTAAAAACCCATTTCCCACTCTTGTGCACTCCGCATCTTTTCTCTTCATCTTATTAGCAGAAGACGCTTTCTTTCCGACCGCATTTGGATCATGTTGATCATCTTCCTCACAACCAGAACCTCAGTCAATTTTCTCCAACTCGAGCCGAGTCAGAGCGTGTGAAAATAGGAATAATATTGACTTTCCCCAGTCTCTTTCTGCTCTGTGGCGGCGAGGATTGCATTGAGATATTTGGAGCTTCAAAGGCAATGTATGGAGTCCATAGTCGTCCTGCTTTCTCTTTGGAGAAATGAACCTTTGGGGGATTAGGTTGACGTTTATTTTCTCCGCAGCAAAGACGTGAGTAGAGAAAGACGCGTCAGGATTCTTCTTTTAACTGGTCAATTCATGGCAGTAGTGAGCTTCTGTCGACCAGATCTTCCTTTATTGGGCAGCAGAAGTTACAAGTTACCCGCAGGGAGCTGTCGCTTCTCCACTGCCTATAACGTCTTTCTCCACAACAAGGCAACAGCTAGCTGGACAATAATAAACAGGAGGGGGAGGGGAGGACGGGTTTAATATCAGTGGTAGCCAAAATGCGAGAACACCACTGGGCAAACACAACTGCTCAAATTGCCACTAACGTTCGTCTCGGTTACAGTATATCCTTACAAATTTCGTCAATTTTCGCTGGCGGTTTCAGCTACCTGGTAACAATCGCACATGCCTTATAAATACAAAAAATAATCATTTCGAAGATTGAGCAAAGGCCTTTCTTCAACGAAGAACGTAAACCTGCTGCTTTGCCTTGGACAATAACTCGATGCATTCATTAACTACACATATTCAACATATATACAGGAAATAATATTATCAAATCCGTTATGGGTTATTTATATTAACCAACAATGGTTAATTTTATATATAATCCCATTATTATTGAGCGTCTAAAATTTTGTATTTGAACAATTTGCTATGAACTATTTATTAATTGCAATATTTTTTTCTAATTCCAACAGTTGCCCAGAATCTCCAGAGCATAATTCTCCAACAAATTCACGACGTGCAAAAGGGCAAAGTCCCACCAGGAAGCGACCAACAAGGGAAGCAACGAAGTCCCTACCAAAAGGGCCCATCAAATCCCTTTTCTAACAACTTCAGTAACAACAACAACTCAAATGTTCTCAAGAATGCTCAGCAAACTGCACTCACGTTATTATTGGCTAGCCAGCAGATGCAGCAAAATGGAGGCGGGCCAGAAAGTCCGAACAGTGGTGGTGGCATGTCACCAAACTCGGCGGCAATGCAGAACCAGCAGCTCATTTCAGCCTTGCAGGCTGTAAGCAAGGGTGACCCAAACTTCCTGAACGGGATTCCAGGCTTGAACAATGGACCAAATCACTTGTCATCGGTGCTGGGTCTCGGGTCTCCAGGTGGAATGTCACTCAGCGGGTCCATGTCCTCCCTCGTGGAGGCCAACTCTGGGCCTAGTAACTCCTCCAACATTCCGCATAATTTCTACTCTTCGCCCATGATGCTGCCAGGGGGCATGAACAACATGCATCTGAACGGTGGTCATCAGAAAGAGGATCAATGGTCGGCCTTTAATAAGCCCCAACAGCGGAACAATTCTGGATTCGGTTCGAATGGATTTCATCGGGTAAGCCTATATATTTGCCTATTTCTTTTCATTACGACTCGATTAGTAGTAAGCTCAGGAGAATGGCGCTATTATTAGGGGAATATTTCATTGTATTTGCCCGGTTCGGTTCTCTCATGAGCCCAATAAGACTTGTGTACAGTGTTATAGTTGGGCACTCGGAGGTGTCAGATAAGAATATTTATGGTATTGCACGAGGGCGGACTCTTTCAAGCTCAAGACAAATCTCTTAAATTATCCCAACTATCTCGTCTCTCACAGGATTAGCCGAATTACACGGTTTAGAAGTGGTAGAAATGCCGTTGTGTGGACGGACTTTACAGCCTAGTAGAATGAAGTTCGGAACTAGAGCCAGGAAATTCCTAGACTCTTTTATCGTTGACAAGCCTATAGATTAAGAGTTCCGTGTTCACTGGATCATTAGGACCCAGCAGCCGGGCAGTCCGTAAAGCCAGACTACAACTGACTTGAATCCGTAGACTCCACAATTGGAGTAAGGCTACTGCGGTTCGGGCAGAGGTGGGATAATAGGGCGAGAGAACAGGACTTGGCAGTTGACAATAATAAATAGGGCCATTAAAAAACATTTTGTCACGACTTGTGGTAGCCGCGAAGAACTCGGATAAAACTTAATTGGTTTTTCATTTTCTTTGCCGCAGAGCCCACTCCTGCCGAATCCTTCAAATTCGCCCATGCTCGACATTCCCATGGACACGAATGCTCCCAAGACACCACCCAGCGACCCACTCCAAGCAGTTTGGTACTCGCTCTTTGGGCACTCTTCACCGCCGGATACTGGGCCAAGCACTCCCGGTAATACGTCTCCGCTCTTTATGAAAGGCAACTCAATGTCGAGCAACTCTTCTGTGGGTTCTCCGCTTGGACGTTCGGCTTCGGACAATATGTTCAGCCCACCGCATCATTACCAGCAGCATAAGTCCTCACCGCCTGGCTTCAATGTTCCAAACGGGCATCACAACGCTCACGCTCGCGGAAACTCGACCGGTGACCTTCAGGAAGCGCTCAACTCGCTATTGAGCAATCCGCACAACCTGAGCCATCTTTTCGGCAACAATCAAAATGGAGCCAGTAGCCCACCGCCACAGTTCCATAACCACCACCATAATCACCACCAGCAATCCCACAACCATCAAAGAGCAAATTCATTCGGGGACGCCCCGGGCGGAATGTCTACGGCAATTCTTGACCTTTTGATGCAGTCGATGAAGAACGAGCAGCAGCATCTCCACCAATCCCAGTCGCAGGAGGGTTTCGGGGGAGCCCGAGTCCAGCAGAACAACAGCTGGAGCTCGGGCCTCAGCACGCCTCCTTCGCCAATTGGGAACAACCGGGGTGGATACCAGAATGGACAGGGCCATGGAATGGGGTCGCAGCAGCGGAGCGGTTCGAATGGGAGTAGTGAAATGAGCGGCTCGTCACCGCGCTCTCCAACCTACTCACCGTTTCCTCGGTCGGGAAACGCTGGGAAAACTCTGTTGGAGTCGGGAAACGGGAATGTGTCCCCAACCCCATGGAGCAATTCGGTGTTGGGGAGTCCGCCCCACGCCAATGCGGGGTTTGGGGGCTCCAGTGGTTTCCAGAATCGGATTTGGGGCCCTTCTATTAGCCCGGGAAACGGAAGTTCCAATAACCACCATCACCTCATGAATCCACTTGGTCAAAAGCGAAAGGTCCACCATGAGTCCGTTTCCGAGACGGAATTCCTTCCAGCTCAGGCACCTCATGCCGCACCTACCCCCAACCACCTGATGCAGGGAAACAACGGGGGGCTTCCCCTGGGCCTCGCGTCTCACTACGCTGATTCCTATTTCAAGAAGAAGAAGAAAAACTAGATTTTACCCCGCAGGTCCTCCTAAAGCGCACAGTACAAGTGAACGAGTGAAAGTCACAAAATCTTTGAAACAATTTGCCAACGCTCTGGTTCTGGTGCACCAGTGTCGCCGTTTTGTTTCAACTCCTTATTCCTTCTGCGACAATAGTGACAAAAAAACTTTATTTTCTGCGTCTTCTTCGTCAGAGCGTCTCGTCTGCGTCTCTAAACGAGACTTGAAGCATCTCAAGTTGTCAATAAGTAATACTTCAACATTGTTATCCCTTCTTATACTTGAGAGAGCTCAGTTTACAGAATCGAACTAAAACAAGCGTGTTGACTTGGCACAAGCCCAGTGCAAGTTGCATGAACGGAAATAAGAGGCGAATGTCCTATATTCACCGAGTGCAATATCTCTAACATGCTCTCCAACTGGAAATAATCAAAAGAACTTGACATCGGACATATTATGGTTTTGACTCTTTAAAAAAAGCCAAGTGGAGTGGTTTTTAGACTACAGACTGATTGTGAGACCTAGACAGGAGAAATTGAATTGTCTCTACTTAGCTCTTAAGTTCCAACTTCAAATAAATGGAAAGCAATGGAGAGGAAAGCCTTGGAGCCAGCTCGAGCGACTTCGCAACAGGAAAAAGTCCAGCTTTTCTTTCCAATGACAAACTAATTGAGGATGCTTGATGAGAACGAGCGTATCGTAAACACTGTGCTCTTCCGGTGCGTTCTACTTTCCACCAAGGTTTTCCTAGATTTGATCGATAAAACATGTGTTTTTTTTTAGATTCAGTAACACTACTTTCCCTTAGAAATAAGTAAATAGGTCATAGGCTACTGCGTAGCTTAACGTAATTACTTGCCACTGATTGAGACTCCGGGTCTCTGTCCGCTTTTGAAGGTTGGCAATGAAGACGTAGAAGAGTCGAGCACTCCATGTACCTGGCTATTGTAGCTCTAACCGAATCAAAATCTTCAATCAACGTATTTTTCGTCATTTCCCTTTCCGCTTCCTCTCAATCATTCCATAGATGATGCCTACTTTAGTGTTTAATTTATTGAAGTATATTTATAATAACATGTTGGGTACTGGGGAGGAAGCATGCTTAATTTTAATTGGTTCTGACGACGCGACCAACTGAGGAGAAAGTATGAGTGAAAGCATGAATGCACGACTTAAAAAAGTACAATAATTTTAAGATAATTTAAGGGAATGCTCCGTAATATTTTGAGCAGGAAGTTGAATCCATGTGCTAACACTAGTTATTATTGTACATTAATTTAATATATGTAAATACAACATGCTCATGAGCATGAAATACATCATTAATATTTCGTCTTCAAAAATAATGTTAACTGAAAACGACTTTATAAAAAAGGCAGTTTTTTCTGGGGTTGTCTTCTTGTAAAATAATATTTCCTAGACACCCCAAGACCCTTATAATTCCGTCTTAAACTTAACTTATCAGAGTTTTTGGTTTGTTATTCTTGTTGAGATATTATGAATACTTAGCGTGTTTTTAGAACACGAGTTTATTTAGAGAAATCAGTAATTTATAGCTTTGCGAAAATTAAATAACTTAATCATGGTATACTAATGGTGACTACTACTATGCTGTGTACTTTGTAGTCGTAACGACATCGAGGGTGCGGACGAAAGCGTCGTTGTTGTGAGCCCCAGTCTGTTTGTAACGCATATTTACGTCTTGTTGGTGCTTGAATACATACTAGAAATATTCTTATGTACCTAATTAATTGAATTTTAGATTTTATAGTATGTAGCTAACTAGCTTTATTATTTATTCTAATTTGCAATGCACGTTTGCATTACATACCGTGTGTGATACTCGTGAGAATTTGAGTGAGCGTTAATTTTAGTGTAATATCAAGATAAGCCGGATACCGAGATTCGTGCTGGATTTGCTGCCCATTTAAACGTATTTAACTTCTGTACTTGTTTAACGCTCTGACGGTGATATGGATACTTGAGGCCCATCGAATGTGTAAAAAGGATTTAGTCCGATCTTCAATTAAAGAAACTATTACACACAACATTATTATAATGGAAAAAAATGGTTTCGAACTTGAAGCAACAAATGTACGTAAGCTAGACTTAAATTTGTTACGTTGAACGAAGTTCTGGTGACTGTACTGTACGTATGTATTTATTTGCCTACGTGTTTTTTTGTTTTTTTTTTAGAAAACGTGTTTAGTATTGATTTCGTTTTTTTGTATTTTAATTTATTTGAAATTCGTATAATTATAGTTTAGTTATTAATCTCCTAATTAAAACAATAGGGTAAGATTTTCTGCGAATGCTTGAAATTAATGAAAACTCCGGTATGGAACCACGAGCGGCATGGTATTGAATATGGCAGCTTTAAAGGTAGCAAGGTCAAGTCTAGTTTTAACGATTGAACTATCGAGCGTAGCGCGTAAGTGAATAAACCAAAGTTAAAATAAAACGCTCTTTCTATTTTAAAAATAGGATTGAACAAAAAATAACAAAAAAAAAAATAACTTTACGGATTGTAGAATGAAACGTCTCGCATTCCTCACTGCCCTGCAGTACGCAGGAAACCTAGACAGAAGCTAACTGTTAACGTAATATTAACGAAGAGGATCGTAATTACTATATTTAAACGCCCATCTTACAACTCTTTTATTTCTCAAAACTTACGAGTATTTTCGTTCGTATACCAAATTTCCGGTATCCGAGTAATTGGTGTACCACCCAAAGTATGCGCATGTACACGTACGTATTGATATGCGCTTGTACACGCGTATTCGTTTCTCGTATCATGTCTGTCCCTCTTACCTGTTTACTTCAGACAACCTTAAATCGCTTACAAAAGCGCTATTCGCAAGAACTACCTATTAATTTAAATAATTTACTTAAAAAAAGACAAATTACAACTACAAGGAAGCGTAACAATACAATTATACAGGGTGACTTTTGACATTTAATGGTCGACTTCAATAAACCACGTATCGTGAATACTGTGGACTGTACACTGATTTGAATATTAAATTTCTCAACGCAGCCTTTAATTTAAAAAAGGCTGTTCTTCTTGTAATTTGAAATTAGATTTAAATTTAACCGAAATACACAGCTATACCTTCCTTTTTACCCTAAATGCTTGAAATTTGATTATTGATTGACTTCCATACTCCCTGCAGACCTCTTCCTTCGTTACGTTGCGTTGTAAATACTGAACGTTTCCCAAATATAATGTAAGATATTCCGTTAATCTTTTAAATTAGCTATTACATAACAAACGATCTAAACCTAGAGGGCAACTCATTGTGTTATTACTAAATAGTCGGCAAAGTTAATTGTTGTTAGAGTCGCGTAAAGAGAATCAAAGTGCAATATTTACTACCTACCTATTTAAACTTATTTTACATACACGAAAACGAAAACTATTCTCGTAAGCATTAACACTACTGGACCTTCGATCTTTTCATAATTCGATTCGCTTTCTTTCACAAAAATTGAGCCCCTTTTAATTAGCTGCTTACGCTAAAATAAAAAATAAACTTTTTCCTTCTGTATTGAATTCTGAAATTGTAAACAAGCCGTTATTAAAATACTTTACTCTTCTGAAACGAAGCCTTAGTACAAGATATCATTTCTTCACTTGAAACAGGTGCCCTGCCCACTATATTCCTTCTCTCTTCCTCCTCCGTTGAACCCTTACGGACTTTTAAATATGTCTCAATTCTAAAACAAATTGTGATGATTATACGTAAAATATGAGATTTCAAAAAGTTTTTATTTATATTTCTTGGCAAACCAAAGCACGAACACAGACGCTGTTATTCCTTGTTTTCCCGGAATTAGTAAAACTTAAATAGTAGCCCCTTACTTGGCACTGCAGACGCTCTTAAAACGCTTGGAAATGCAGAGTACGCGGAACTGTAATACATAACTTACTTTTACTTTTGTGTAAATTACAGATTTAAGGTCCCGTACCTTCTGTTGGTTGTTTTTTTTTTTTTTTTTGGGATGGGTTGTTTTTGGGTAGGTTTATTTTATAGTAAAAATCCTCTTGTTTGAAATGGTTGTGTTTTCCCTAGTACTTAATTATTATACTAGTTAATCATGGTTGTTCTATTATTTATTATTTGGATATTGATGCAGTGTGCGATCTTGTGATTGCAGAAGCTGGGTTAGAAAACCTAGCCCCAAAGGTCAAGCTTTGAAAAATTTTGCGATTTCGTGGTCGCATCCTGCATCAGTACCATTATCTATGTCGTCAACACTTCTGGTAGGTACATGAAGTACAATAGCTGCAACCCAGAATCCACTGTTCCAGCATTCCATCATGCTGAAGCGTCATTTCCGCGGTAGTAGCCTACCTAATAAAACATAACTTTTACCCTATTTAATTACCTAGTTATAGGCCACCTCAAATATGAGAATTCCAGTTTTGATTAAACTTTTTTCCTTATTGTTGTTAGTATTTATTTAATTCTTCTTGGAACCAAATATAAAAAGGGTACATGGTGAACTGAGTCTATTCTTATTTACGTTGTAGTCTATTTTGCTTTAAAAACAAGTTTCGCTAATTCCTATATTATACCCATCTGAAATTAGTATGTAAGAGCTAAAGGAAAATAAACACTTAATTTACTTAAAATTTTCCGTTGGATTTTGGATCGATGTTATTATTTCAGGGATGGATCAGAATTATTCGCGAAACGTATTCATGCGAAGTACCACAGCTCTGAATTTGAAAAATTTCATTCATATGATTTTAGGGCTTTTTGCTTCAAAATATGGGACCGTTGAACGCGTACCTAGCCTGTCTTCGCTTTCGTTATCGAAGCCAATTAAAAAATTTCCTCAGATCACACCCCATATCTAGCCAAATGCTCAACAACAGGAGACACAAAAGTTGCAAAATCTAAATTTAAATCTGTTGGCAGAAATAAATTTACACGCCTGTACTACAGACAGCTCATTTGTTGCAGAATTCCGAACACCCACGTAGCTAAAAGGTCACGGAAATCGAGAAAAAAATGTTCAGAAAAATTAGCTAGGAGTTAGTCTGCGTCATTCGGCGGTTCACTAGTAGCAGTATAACGTTGTCAGATGTCATATTCAATAATTTCAACTGAATCTATTTTTGTAATATGCACCACTTGCAAATATCCCAAAGAGCATGTACTTTTTCTGAAAGTTGAGCGCTACTCACTGGGTGAGGACGAAAGATTACAATCTTATTCCTTGATTCTAGTGATTTGTTGGCAACATCTGATACTTGACATGACAGAAGTGATAATAAATGTGTTTTTGATAGGCAAACGCAGCTGAAACGGAAATAACGCAACTTATGATTCACTATAAGCTGAAATAATTATGCTAAAACACATATTTAGAATTTTAACGGCGCGGCGGCGCATACTTCTAGCTCATTTGTCCATTACGGAAATGCCACTAAAAGCCTTAAATTGAAACCGGCATTCAGTTTTCAGACAAAATTTGAAAATATTTGGCAAAAATATAGCGTAGTTCAAAAATAGGCTGTTAGGCAAAAAAAAACTCAGTTCTGAACAATACATTCTTTATTACTGATATAAAGGTCACGACATAAATAAAACATAAACCAGTAGCTACATTAATTTTACCCCAAATGGATATTCCTTGTACGTTATAAGTAAATCAACACCGGAGCAATTGTACAAGATAAACAATGAAATAATGGATAAACGTTTCATCGAAAAATCTATAATTAGACCGCCATATTGTAAATAGTATCACAGTTGTATTTGGACTTTTCATGAACTGATAACTCTTCAATTAAGCATAAAACAGACACAGGGGACTCGCTCAAATTCAACAGAAAACAGAATAATTCCGACTCAATCATAAAACCAAACGTGAACACACCTCAATTGAACAGAACATACTTTTAAGACTCAATTTTCAACAAATTACAGTCTCTTCAGAGTCCGAGGCACAGAGGCAAACCGAAGCATAATTACCTTCACAACTGCGCTAGAAACTCTAGAGCTTACAAATCTAGCGCCAAAGGAAGGTGAAATTAGCTTGAGAATACCGAATACCGAGACCGAGTCCGGTACATAATTTTCTTCCCAGCAATTCATTAGAACGATGGTTTAGGAATATAAGGCAACAACAACGAGGACTGAAATGATTAGATTTTGTGAATAGCTTCCTCGACTTCGCCAAGCAGTTTTCTTGAATCAGATGCCCCAACTGTTCTACATGAATAACGAAAAAAGACTAATTAGACTATTGAATTAACTATAAAACTGTACTTGCGACAATGGCACCGCAGAAGGTACTTAATGGACACATACGCTGGTTTTTTGAAGTCCCTCTTCATATCCAACTGTTGCACCCTAGCATAGAGTCCAGACCCGAAGAGGACAATGAAGTTTGACACCCACCACGCGAAAGACTTGACTTCGTGGTAGGCGTGTACAGCGAGAACAGTTTGAGCACACGCCTTGGCAGTTCCAGATATATTGTGAGTTAGTGGTGATGTCACCTGGAAAGATAGAACGATTAATTATTTACAATAACAGAACAAAATAAAATGACTTGAACAATGCGGATTCGGAATTCTTACCTGGATTTGAAGAGCGGTAACGTATCCAATTGCAACACCACACAGCCCACCAACGACCATCAACAACCAAAAGGTTGTTTCTAGCATTTGTTGAACAAATATTGAAGAAGGTAACTCTCCGTTCAAAAACATAAGCGGAACGAACAGGATCATCGCGTTCATATTGTTGTAGAGATTTAGTGTTAGCACACTGTTTTCCACGGTTGGTAGAACTTTTTTGGTATATATTGAGTTCAGAGAAACGAAACACGAGGACAAGACACCATAGATAATTCCTCGCCAAGTAATAACACCTATAATACAGAATAGGTTTTATTTAATGCCTTAAACTAGCAGACTCAGCGTATCTAGTGTCGGTTAGACAAGACTTAAATATTTGTTGTTCATGCATACCATGTATACCTTCCTGGTCGAGGCCAACGAAGTAACCCGCCGTTATAATAGCACAACAAAGTATTGCACGCGGAGATACTTGCTGGTCTAAATTTTTAAAAAACAGTTCGAAGTTAAAAATACGTTTAGGTAGCTTTGATCAATTTCTAAAAAATAAGTTTATTAGCGGATGAGAGATGACTCACGTAAAATAGTAAATGTGAATATGACATTAGTTACTGTGGTTAGGCTCCTTGCCAAATAGTAGAAAGCAACACCAACATACTTCAGACACAGGTTATTGAAACCAATCATCAGTACAAATATTAACGACAATGGGAGTACCTTAGAATAAAACATAAAATTATGACATTAAAATCTAAATTGTTCCAGGTAACGAGTAGCATATGCAATGCCATTATCAGGTTACAAACCTTCATCAGACTCCAGAAACTCAAAGGAATCGCTGCAAAGGTTCCCAAACCACTTCCTGGGAAAAAGCATCCAAATGTCTTCAGAAACAAGCACACGATTACAGTAAATGCACACTGAAACCATGTCACGAACATAGGCGCATCAAAGTCCTGTTGTCCGCTTAGTAGAATTTTATTCACAAATACGGTTAGAATGGAGACGAACCTAAAAATCAAATTCAGACATTAGAGTATGAAATAAATGCCCAACAGCTGAATGAGACCAAGAAGTAGCCACTCACCAGTACGCCCCGACCACCAACGTAATATGAATATATTGTTGAACGAGCGTATCATACTTCCGCTCGGTATTCCTAGTAACACGACGGTCCCGATCATGTGTCGGAAGCATCTTGCCTGAGCTGAAAAAAAATTTAAATGAAGGATTGATTACCCACTGGATTTAAAAAGATCAAATATGCGTTTTTGCATCAACTACTTATAGCCCGAGTATGAAGATGAGTATTACATATTAGGTTCCATCAGAATCAAGTCAGACTGCATCTGTTAAAAAACTGGTAACAGATGCAGCTTTTCATGTAATTGTACTACAAGTGTGTGTATTATGCTATTTCAAGTACAAAAAGGTACACTATTATTATGGGTATTGGGTACACCTTCACATTACAGTTTTTCTGTAGTAAAAGTGTACAAAGCCCTTTTCGGTTGCTTCGCAGTTTTTTTAGGCAACTAATTATATGGAATGCGACCAGTCGAGCATGACGATAACCATGAGATCGACAATCGACACCATTCTCGAGCGTGGTCTTATGAGGTAGGCTTTTTATTCAGGAATTATTCCACTTTCCACTTATTGTGGACTAACAGGATTCGAATTCAAGACTTGCAGTTGTTATGTGGAAGAGTCAGTTGAACCTCTGGGTTTCTGGTTGGAACTGAACTAATATTTGCACTTTACACTCCACTCTGACTGAATATGAGTGTTATTCGTTTACACAATGAAATATCTTCCTTTTGCTACTAATTATTTACACTGAACAAAAATCCTAGGCACTGCATTACGCCTGATCACGAATAGCGAGAGATCATTATTCACGAAACTGTGTAAGAATTTGACAACCTTGCATATCAATTAAATATCTATTTTGGTATCTCCAATCGACTACCGCTAACCATACCGTATGCACAGATGACAGACGGTCAAACCTGTCCAAGCTTATGCCTTATATCCAAGATCGAGGCGTTGACCCAGCGCATGTATGACCTCCAGACTATTGGTACTGGTGACTGGTTTAACTCGGCTTCATCAGAGAGAGACATATACAATGGATGGTTTTGTGTGTACTACTGTTCAGTTGTAAAAATTAAACCCTAAACCGAAGTTAGTAGCATAAGCAAATCATGAGGTTGCTTGGTGGCATTCTTGGAGTCATTGACCCCGCGCGTCGAGATAAGTTCTTTATGAATGAACCAAGCTGCGCCAAACTACCTTGCGTATAATTTTAGGGTCTAAGAAAGTTGAAAGTTCTAGCAAGTAGAAAGTTCTTCGGACTTCGCCCTTTACTTTCATTTTTATGTTTTTAGAACCAAATACCCCGACACCCGAGAGTACTTTTAATATTGAATAATGTACGCTTGGTGGCATTCTTGGAGTCATTGACCCCGCGCGTCGAGATAAGTTCTTTATGAATGAACCAAGCTGCGCCAAACTACCTTGCGTATAATTTTAGGGTCTAATTTTTACAACTGAACAGTAATTAAGTAGCTATAGCCAATAGCTAAGCTTTACCTTTTCGGAGAGGACTTCTTGGCTCTGGCTCAGTCAGGCTCACTCCCTCCAATAATGTCTTTCAAATACTTCTATAATTTTTTATTGAGGTGTGTGTGCAGACAACGCAGAAGAAAGCTGATGACTGGAAACTTATGAGCCCAAGCAAGACTCTTCAGTACTGGTTTAGTGTAAAAAGTAAAAGATTAAATTCGAAAGTTGAAAGTTCTAGCAAGTAGAAAGTTCTTCGGACTTCGCCCTTTACTTTCATTTTTATGTTTTTAGAACCAAATACCCCGACACCCGAGAGTACTTTTAATATTGAATAATGTAC
>VNWX01000154.1:0-29433 GCA_009869905.1 Ceratophysella communis
CCATGTTTACAAGACGTTGGAGAAACGAAACAGCAACCTCTATTGGCATGCCCTGGGTTGGCTCGATGACGTCTAAGTCGCTCTGAAGTGGAAGTGGTATATTTAATATCAAACAAAAATTCGGGTAAAAATGAATGGAACCCCTGAGATTACATAGATAATGACTTTACGTTGGGTGATGTTGCGGAAGCCAGAAGTGGAAGGAGACCGCCACATGCGATTATTAGATTATCCGCCAGCTGAGACACCAGATGCACCGTGTTCACAACAAAAATAGTATTCTCCCCAGTATTGACAAAGTCAAGGACAGATTTAGTTGAGTGACTGCAAATAAGGCGGATGAATAATTAGCATGTATCCAAATTAGTTTTTAACAGGTTATAGTACATGGCTGAGCGGTGAACAAACTAGTGAACACTATTGAATTGACTCTCATATTTTGTATCTTGAGCATGAATTGAATTCATTACCTTCTCCAGACCTGAATGTCTGTTTCCAGGGAAAAAAGCACATCCGAGAGAAGCCTTTGATGAATATAAGACCACTTAAACTCTGGAATTCGGAATGGCGGATGAGACGGACCCGGATTGAACAAGTGACGGCCATTACGATTTTGAAAGACTCCTGACTTGCGTCGCTCCCCATCCTCTGTATCTACAGCTGAACAATAAGCAGCAGAATTAGACGGAATCCAGCTATGCATTATGAGCTCAAACTATACTTTTCCACTCACGTTCATCATCCTTGACCTGTGTTTGGACACCAGTAGATGCGTTTCTAGGACGGACGGACGCTTCGGAAAGACTTGGTTCGTCACTCAAATTCTCCTCAGACTCGCTTCCTTGCTCATCTTTTGCGGGTACAGCTGCGGCAGCAGCAACAGCAGACTCTTCTTGCATAACCTTTTGGGCAGCAATATCCCGCTCACTTTGTAGCCATTCCCTTTTGTCCAGCGACGAAACCAGGGAGCTTGCATCGTCGTCACCAGAGCCCAAATGATGAATTACAGTATCGTCCACTGGAACTGGTTCATGCTGAACTGGAGACGGGCTTTTGACCGGACTGCTGGCTTCTTTTAGAGCTAGGTCGTCCTTCCTAATCAATTCGGGTGAGGCTGCGTCAACGTCTTCCTTGGCTTCTTCAAATTCTTCCGAAGAGCACCTGTCATCCCCATTGGTTAATTCAGGAGAATTTGGAACTTCCAGCATATCGAGGTCGTTAGGCTTGAGTGCCTCATCTTCATCATCAGCATCGTCTTCCTCAACCTCTTCCCCTCTTGTTCCGTTTTGAGAATTCGGGCTTTTGCTGACTGACTCTGAAGTTTCCTCATCCTCGTCCGACTCTGTAGTCTCCTTCTCAAATTCGTCCTCTTCTCCGCCCGATCCATTGACAATCTTTGCGTGGACAGGCGTGGAGATTTGAGTTGACACATCGTCGTAGTCTATTTTACCATTCTCTTCAATTTTCCTTGGCAAAGTTGAATCACTCTGTTCAGTAGGAACAGCTATTGAGCAATTTTCCGTTGCACTTTGTGCAGTTTCAACTTCCTTGTTCTCGGGAATATCACAGACATGAGAGGGTTTCTCCTCAACAGCGTTGCCCGAGACTGCAGGAGTCTCATTTTTCTCAATGTCACCCTGGTCTGGTGAAGGTACTGAGTTTGGGACAGAGTTGTTCTCATAATCAACAGCAGGGCTTAATAATTCGGATTCTGTCGTATTGGGAGGGAGTTCTTCGGCAGGGACAGTGCCGATTCCAACGTCACAGTGGGTGACGTCAGTTACGGTCACAGTAGTGGTTGCATTGGAAAGGGAAGAAGTGGTGGCCGGAAAGGTATTTCTGGGTTGATCCCAACCCGAAATCGTACTTATTGGACGTTGCTGACGGACGGCGGGGTCAGTGATGTTGTCTGTTTGCCGACGCTCGTAGTGCTCGTACATTTGAGTAAACTGGAGGCGGAATTCCTCGTAAGACACTTTTGAATGGACGATTGCCAGTGTGTCTACCCAAACTCTCCAACCTCCATACTCATACTTTATAGCATGGTGAAGGAGCATCCGGAATAAAGAGTAGACCATATCGGAAATTTTCTGTTCCTCGCTATTTTTTGGATGAATGTAGGCTAAGGATATCAGCCACTCCTAAAAAAAACAAATCAAATTAACAGAAAAAAAGCAAAACGGAGACCTAATCGGAGTTAAAAACGCACCTGCCAAACAGACATTTGAAGAACAGTTCGACGATTTTCACGATTATGATTGCAAAGTAGGGTCATGTCAGACAAAAATAGTTTCTTTACTTCTATTAGGGCTTCAGTTTGCTTCGACTGACGAATAAGGGTTGCAACAACTTTAAGAATCACTATAAAAAACAAAGGCGAAAGTCAAAACACCATAATGGAAGTTCAAGCAAATAAGCATTAAGCTGCTCGTACTTGGATTCTCAAGTCTGTAGTTGGACTCGGGCTCCGTATGTTTAGAATACAAAATCTGTTGGCTAATGTGTTCAGTTAAAATCTGAAATATAGCAAGGAATAATTAGTACAAGAAATATATTAATAAATCTTAATTTTCACATCAATTCATTACTTCGTAGAGAACATTGTAGGTTGGGAGTGAAAGACAGTCTTCGCTCAATAACAGTCTTTCTGCCAAAAGTGTGTACAAATTATGTGGACTCATCACATCGTACTTCCTCCTGTCAATGTCAAGATCATCATCAGGGAGGGTTGTATTAGTGAAACTACAACATCAACATCAGTCACCACACAGTGCAGAAATGCGTGCAAATAAGAGAAAAGCAAGGAATTAACATGAGAATAAGTTGTTAGGACAACTTGAAATAGGGTCTAATATATTCCGGGACTAATCCGGTCTAAAAAGTGTACACTACGGCATATGCTCACATACACTTGCAAAGCAGAACTGTACTGTGACAGTAGGAGTAGGATATAGCGCGATTTAACTTTGGCTTGTGAGTGAAGACTTAAATAATATAAATCCATGTTAGTATACAAACCATATCTTACAAAAGTAGGAAAATTATAGTGCACGTCCGAGAATTACTTTTTATTAACTAGGATTTGCTTAACACGTTTATGGCGATTTCAAAATTCATGTGCCAATCCGAAATAAAGACAGGCTAGACTATATAAATAGTTCACTTGTAGGTATGTTCCTTAAATTGATTTTCTGAACTGGAATTTAATAACTTCACGGGCAGCTTTAAGGGAGCTGAAGAAGAGACATTTATTAGATATTAGAAATTAGAATCTTATGTAGGAAACTCTGATGAAAAGGATGGTGGGTGGAAACCCAAAGGGAGCGACCCACAGGGCTGATTGAAGATTTAATAAACCTTACGCTGCGGTTTGCGGTAACTGAGGGAACGGAAAGAAGAGTCTCAATCTCAATCTCAATCCGCACTCATATTGTATTTTAATCAGTTTGCGGGCTTTTCGATGTTCGTAATATTTGAACAAGACAACGACTTCCATTTTACGTGGTATGGTGTAGTAATTGGGATTGGGGCTGAAGCAAACAGACGAATGCCTGCACAGTGAGCGCTTTGACAAGGATGTGGCACGGTGGTACACATACACAAAAGCAATACACATAGGTAAGCAATTCTAACTTATATCTAAAGAATTCCAATATAGCTCACTTGTGAGTACTGCGACATAAAAAGAATCCCAGGAGCTTCAAAGCTTGCAGACGAATGATCGACGTTTCAGCTCCTAGTAATTTGAAAACAGTTCTAACGCCATTTTTGGCATCAAAAGCAGGAACTAAGGACGACGGGTGTTCCGACATCAAGGAAATCAACATTTGAAGTACGTCATGCAGATTGTCATCCTATAAAATATATAATTTAACGAATAAGGTTTTAAAAAGTTTGATTCCATTGGAGACCATATGAGGAAAAGGCCGTAAGTCGTAAAGTGCGTTAGAAGAAGCTTTGAAGCCCACCTCGTAGACGGTCGTTAAATAGTTGAGAATACTCTGGAGCTCATCCTCTTTGACTCCGTTTCCAATAAGGATCAGTTGTTTGAGGAAGAGAAGAATGTAAGCTCGAATTGCAATGATGTCTGCATCAGAGGGTCTTGGGCCGTCTGGAAAAAGTAGCAGAGAAAAGAGATCAATTGTAGAGTGCACAAAAGGGCAGAAGAAACATCTCAATTATAGTCTGAGCTTCTCCTAAACTGAAACTAACAATGAGAGAGGAATCACATACCGAGTCCCTTGGGAGTAATGCCGGACTTTTCCCGGGGATTCGTTACCCAGTAGTAATACTTGAGCGTATGCATCGTCTGAAGCACTGTACTAATACGACGAACATTGGAGTAAATCTGGGTATCAGCAAGAAACTCTGTAGCCAAGTACGAGTAGAGCTTCATTTGAACTGTAACCGGAGTGTAAATCCATAGAGCTGGATTGAACAAGATGTGATCTAGGAGCTAAAAACCAAAGAAAACATGGAATTAAACTCGCTATTAACCGTTGAGTGCAGTTAATAATTTACATAAATGTTGGTGTTTTGGGCTTTTTTTTTTATTCCGGCTGGTTTTATAAAGCCTAGTTTGGATCAGCCAGACCAATAGGAAATATGTTTTTTTTAAACGAGCCAAACTTTCACCCACCTGTTTAAGTAAAAGTTCACTATTTGCATTAGGACAACAAGTGACTAAGTATTTGGTCAGCTGAAGGAATGATGAAAGAACTTGAATGGTCAGATGATCTCGAGATGCTCTTTGAAGTAAGTAGCTGATGACTAGGAATCCTCGATTCTGGATCATGTGTTGTTGGACCGTATGAGATGACTCGACCAACTCACAGATGAATTCCAGAAGCTTGGAACTATACATATACACAGAAAGAGAATCGTTTAACGGAGCATTGGTTATTTATTGATATATTCCGCACAGATAAATTCCGATACGCTCTAAACCTAAATCCACGCAGAGCACGCTCATGCAAAAAACGTTGGGTATAAAGTCATGAACCATGAACAATATCCATTGTATCACACGGATATGTATACTTCTATTGACATGGATTTACGATGATACTCTGGCTTTTGATCCTCAAACTCTTCGGAAAATGTAAGTATAATGTGGCCTTTAAATAGCAGAAGAGCGTACGGAATTCTTTTTAGGTCGTATTAGCCATAGATCCTATCTACACAATGCTCCTCTTAACGGCACATAAATAAAAATGCTGCAGAGCAACTAGCTCGTATTTCTAGAGATAAAAACCTACATATTTCTTAAATATATTATTCTTTTCATCATCATATTATCTTTTTTCTTTTGAGCCCAAAAGAATCATGACCCTAATAAATAATACGAAATATGCACATCCAAAAGTACAATAGGAGGAAGAAGGAGGGAGTTGCCAGAGATTCGACGGTGGAGAAAGCGAGGAGGCTGAGATTGTGCATTGTAAATTTATTTTCTTACTTCATTTTTCACTTTCACTCTTGATACGAAACTGTACTATGGGCTTGAGACGAGGTTAAGATTAGGTAGGAGTGCTGAGGTTAGACTCAAACATTATGTGTCGGGGAAAAGTGTGGTTTACAGGCCTCCACATTATGCAAGATGCATATCAGGACGGGGAAAGCAGAAATGAGGAGCTACGCGCCATGCTTTCTTGAAGTACCACGACAATATGATAGCTGTGTATATATGTGTGAAACATAGTATGCTAAGTCCTGTTTTACGAGCCATTCTGACTTTCTAACAAATTTTTCCTGATTAAAAATGAGCGTTATTCTGCAAGAGACAATTAACGTGAGAGTGTAAATTTCATAAAAATTGAATTTTAGCTCATTTTTGCCGCTGAATCTTAATACCTTGGTAATCTCATCAAGCGCTTCACAAGACAAACCTGAGTTTGCGACGGTATGTCGTGGATCACTTAGCTCTATCTTGCTGCTTCCGCACGTACGGGGGATATGAGATAAAAATAGAAGGGGAGGAGTGAAAAGAAGCGATGAAAACTGCTTACCAGAGTGATGAATCCTTTTTACCGTCAGGCACCACATCATGGGGAAGATCCAACTGGGCAAAGAGTGGAAAGAGAACCTGAATTCCTCCAATGGAGTTAAGCGTACTGTGAATCGAATGTGTGATCACAGCCTTCACGTCCTAGATACACACAAAAAAGATACAGAGTGAAAGCGGAGAAAGCAAAGAAGGGTTAAAAATTCTAAATTCTCGAACATTTCGTAAGGGATATTTCAAGTTTTTGACAATATTTACAGCCAGTTATTTTATTCTTTCAGGAATCTAATGTTTATATTTTGTGGCATTAATACTTAATCAAGCATTTTAAATATCTGTAGTTGCGAGTTTTTCTTGCTAAAATCTGAGGAACAATTGACCTCGAACAGAATTAGAAGGAGAGTGGAAAACGTAAAAAATCGCTTCATTCAATCTCAGATATTTCTTACAATTCAAACAACCCTTCAAATCAAAATTCAGACAGGAATCAATCAATAACTTTTCATACTTAAATGAAGCTTGACAAATCACGAGAACTCTTCTTTTCATATTCATTCCTTTCTCGTTTTTTTTATCTCTTTCCTTCCGTTGCAGAAGCCATGGGTTTCCGCTGTAGCAGCCTGGCCAAAGAATTATTCCTTCGACTCTTTTTACCCATACTTTGATAAATCATCTTGGCTTCTGCTGAGTCATGCAATGGAATATTTCCAAACATCCAATACCTTTTTGAACATTCAAGCTATGCATGCTTTCCTCGCATTCCCAATCCTATCCTAACTTTTGTATGGCTTCAGGATTCATATTGAAAATACAAAAACCAACCTGGAGCATTAGGGCGTGCGGTGTATGGACGAAATAGGACAGGTTTCCTTTTGGTGCGGACTGAAGACACAACTGGCTGTCTGTCGCTACGGGATTGTACATGAAGACTAAGGAACTGGAGAGTTTTCCTTCATATAGGACACGGCGATGGTTCTCAGGCAGTTGCATGTGGCACTCGTTTTCAAAGCGAAATTGATTCTAAATGTTAACAATTGTATCTAATTAAACTTTGAAACGTACCAAAATTTTGCCAGTATAGCGGAACGCTTACCTTGTATCCAGGACCAAGCCGATGCATGGCACAGATTTGGTGCGGTGTAAGAGCATCCCCGAAGAGATAGACAGCTGACATTTGACCACAGAAAATTCGTTCCTCGTCCAAATCGGGCGTAGCTCCAATATAGCACTTGTCGAATGGCTGTGGAAAATCAAGCAGAAATGGGACTGAATAAACAGGGTTTACTAGAGCGGCAAGGTCTAATTGAAATTAAGAGCAATTTGTCGAGTCAACAATTATCACTTATGAAGAGGTTCTGTGTATTTTATAATGTGCTCTAATTTCCCTGTTAAAGTCAGTATGATTACACTCACGGAACTTCATCTCTACTTTCAGTGCTGCTGATAACGTGTGAAACGAAGTAATACGCACGACTTTCATTTATCCATACTTTTTGAATTTTGAACTGTATCGAGCAACCGGCGTTTATTCACCAAACTCTTTAAAAACGCTGAGCACCGATTTCCCGAACCCAGAGAGTTAATGGAGACTGAAAGACCTCCAAATTACAAATGTGTTGGAGATAGAGTGCAGTAATTACCATAACCATTAGACATGTCTAGCAGAAATTAAACAAACAAATCTCCATATTGCCGAAGAAATTGTGTGAATTTATTTGACTCCACTTATAATTCCGTACGCCATGTCAGCAGCATTGACTACCCGAAGTCATGCGGGAATTCCAGATAAAAGCTGAGGGACTTAAATGCGGCTACTTTCATCTTTTCTATGCATTAATCAACCACCGGTGGTATGGATAGAAGTGCGATTATTCCAGGAACACGGACTAGAGCCAAAACGCAGTGCAGAAATATTCCATACTTTGGAATTTAATAATTATAGGTTGTAGGACAGATTCATATGAATTCATAAACTACAGTGAACGCTTCAGCTAGTGGGCACATAGTCAACTTGGCATCATCATCAAAATACGCGTGCAGTAGACAGTTCTTGTTAGCTAAATTTTATTTGATGTATGCCAGAGAGCAGAGAGAAAGTCGTCAGAGCAAACCAAGCGACCGACGAGACAACCTGGAATACGGAACACTCCTCTTAATTTCGCTTGATGCTTCACAGTCGTTCAACTTAATGAAGTACCTCAACTTTTTGGCTCAACCGCAGCTCGGACTTTAACTACTTACAAGTCTAGGCATAGGCCATGCCAGTTGCACATGGAATATTTAGCAGATAGTAATACTTTACAGGGACTGCTCAGGCAGGGCTACTATGAAAATGAAACTGAAGCTGAACAGCAATTTTATACTTCTGTAGAGATGTTGTGTCAATACCCGTAAAAACACCCTCTCGTTTTCACTTCACTATCTCAGCTCATGAGGTAGCCAGAGCAGGGCGCTTTCAGTTCAGATGTGAAATGCTTGAGGAAAGTTTTCTAGCCTTGGACTTGGATCATATGCCGCTCTAAACCTAAAGTCATTTGTGGGAATTCGCCGTACTCCTGCTTGACATAGTTTATACGGAAACTGGAAATAGAAAGTCTTCCCGATCTTCCCACGGCTAGCAAGTAGAAGAGCAATTTTGTTACTTTTTTAATGAGAAATAATCCTACCTCATTGGTGGAGACGAACCAAGCCATTTCCGTGCTCGAGGCCAATTGGCAATTAACGAAACACTTGATCTCGTTCTTGGTCCAACGGTTATAGATGTAGACGATGGCGATCATGTACCACTGTTGGAAGAGAGAAAAAAGAGAAGATTACTATCGTGAGGCATCAAATATCCATTTCCTCCTGTGGGGACATGGGTTAGAATTCTACGCCATTTAATCCTAAATCAGTTAGAACTTTTAATGTGTAAACATATCGCGCTTTTTAGCAACACACTTTCAAATTGCCAATAAGGCTGACCAGTGATGGATATTGATTTGCAATCAAATGTTCTGACCGCGGGCAAAGGGGCTCCTTACTGGCTACTCGATACGTCGATACGATAAGGAACTTTTCAAGTTGAAGAAGACCCCACTCCTCTCATCCTTATTCCATCTATTACCATTATAAATACTGTGGGGAAAGGAAAAGGCACTTCTCACTCCATCTTGATAATCTATATCCCACCCTCGCCTTTCTCCTCATAATCGTCTCCACCCATCTCCTCACGTTTTGGCACACAATCAACAAACTGACAGCGGAGCAGAAAATGAGAAAACTCATCACGAAAGTAAACACAATTATGTGCTAATACTTTCCAGCCAACAACAAGGAGAATGAAGGACGGGTAAGAAGACGCACTAAGACGTCGATCTACAGCATTAATTCTCTGCGTAATAGGTATAGAGTTTCTAAGCCAAATTCAGGTGAGATTCTTCGTCAATTGAAACGGGACGATTTCAACATTCTCAAACAATTCAAAACTTTTATTATCAAAAGCAAATCAGCGAGTAAACTCGAAGTACTTTTACCTCCATTTAGTGCAATTTTACACTCGAACTATCGCTATAAATTATAAACTACAATGCGGTCAAGAGAAAGCGCTCCAAATAACCAGACTCCTATGAAAAAACTGCCCAGTCGAAGTGAAGTACTAGTAAACCACATTGTAATGATCGGCAGTCAGTCTCTGAAAGACTTTCTGGCTTTCTCCAGCTATAGAGAAGTAATAATAATGTTTTTTCTCTACCAAATCCCATTTGGCAGCAATTAGTGTGGCAACTCATGTTCCCTTCTTTCTCTGCCAAAAACCATAAATTATTCCATGGAGTGAAAAGATTCAAAAGCTTTTCTAGCGCAGCGGTCTTGGATGCTGGAGAGACCCCTGCAAGTCAGATATGCCCGTTTTGCAGAGCTTTTAAGCCACTCCCTCCCTACTGAACTACATACACGTACTACTCTCCACTACTGATAATTGAGTTCTTTTCTTACCTTTCGAGGTTGAAACTCATATTTTACGCAGTGTTGAAATCCTTTTCCTTTCACCTTCATTGAAGTGAGGACGAGGCAGTTTCCCACAAAGTGTGCCGAGTAGCCCACGCCTTTACTCGTTTTGAAACTGTTCACAGTAAACACAAAAGAAACATTAATTTCGTACTCAACTGAAACTAAACGAGTAAAATAATTGAGTCAAACATGTCGCACCAGCCAAGTGTTGTCACAAGGCACGGACACGGACGTAATACCTTGGGAAGTCATATAAATTTACGATTGGGTGTTAAAACAGTGACAACTCACCAGTAGAGGTATGGTTTCTCTCGTTCAATGTTAACCGAGTTAATTGGATCCAGACGAAACCAGGTCATAAATGTGAATCCATTTTCGTAGGGCCACCGAGCCAGGGGTGGTAGGAGAACAGCCTATTGAAATCAGATTCAGAAGCATCCAGATCAAATTATGTTTTTTTCGTTCACCAATTCTCCGAAATTCCAATTTACTTAGGACCATTCACCTTTCCTCAAGGGTTAGGATTACGCGCTCCAGGCTTTGCGAAGGAAATTCAATTTAATTCAACACTTTAACTTTTAACAGAGCTCAAAGGAAGGAAACAGTGAAGAAGAATATGAACTTTGATATTATTTACCAATACATGCATGCATTACTCGGAAATCTGCTTGGTCCTTCAAACTTAATTTGCTAATAACCTCTCATAAAACTAGCAATAAGAAAGTTAGAGTTGATCGTCTCTGAACTTTTCGAAATTCTGGTCCAACGATACTGAAAAGTTCTGCACTTTATTTGCATGAAACGTTTATAAAGTTGAAGGTTAGTTGACTTTCCTTTCAATTATGCCCATTCAGATAAATCTTTTGAGTAAGAGTAATTCCACTCACCGATCCTTTCTTGCCTGGAAAACTGAAGAAAACATCCGGTCCTGTGCGTTGGGGCATTTGACGAAGGACGCTGAGGAGCTTTGCGGAATGTCGAGGCTATAAATACATGAAAAAATATTGAAACTATTATTCAAATACTGTGAAGTCTGCAACTATTGGAGCGATCTTTTGTTCCAGGTTACGCTCTAGATAATAGTGTTTTTCAACTACTTTGCGCTCCAGAACTTTGACCAGGACCTAATGTTAGAAGTGACATCGTCTTTCCATCTTTCCATCCGTTTCAAGAATTCGTTCTACAGGATTTGACGCTACCTTTTTGCCGTCACAGAAAAAAATCCTTAATTTTTAGCTTTATTACGGCCTGAGGCTATTTAGTAGGAATGTACGATACGATGTTTCGTCACGCTACAATTTGTTACAATCAAAATCATGGGCGACTGTGAGGCACGCCTGATTTAATTTGCTTCAGTAGCAGCAACCAGCATAGCACGTCACAAGATACTAAAGGTCTTATTACTTTCTCTAACCCCAACACAGAAGACAGGAGACATAAAAAAGAAATATCCCGGTACCGTCACCATCTTACACTTAAAACATAATAAAGGAAAAAGGACAAGGTCTAAAACGAGAGTTTTTTTTTTGCTCGCTAAAACTCGTGAAAATGATGAAAATGTCACGTTTCCATTTTTTATTCGACGAGACGCGCAAATGCTCGTATCTTCTTTAACAACAGGAAAATGGGAAAGGGCAGGAAATAAAATTGCTTAAACCATTTGCTGCCTGACTGACTTTTACTTCTCTGCTGTTGGGTGCTAATAGCCCATTCTTAAATTTTGAGCTTAGCCAACAGTACCGGGTAATTTATGAGATTATAAAACACACAAATACCTTAAGAGCTTAAAAATTCAATACAAATGATTCTAATATTATTTTGAAGTTTTGTCGACTAATTTTTGTGTATACACACAATTACGAGTTTCAAAATGTAGGGAACGACTAACATGCGCGTAATGACAAAGAAAAACGACGTTGAATCCGTGAGCTTTCTCCCTCAACTCCATATGAAGAAAATACAATAACATAAAACGGGCTTTCCCTGCCCTCTCGCCCAGCAAACCCATTTAACCGGGTAATAAATCCCAATTTCTATAAAGCCTTATTACCCACGCCATCTAATTTATCACATGATATTTTAATACAATCTAAAAAATTTTACAAAGAAGAACCACTAATTTTCATTTCCAGAGTACTTTGAGCTCATAAAATGTCTAATGACGTTCCACTAGAGGGATTAATGGGGTGGCAAAGAAAGAAAAAGGGTTGAGACCCATTTCCTATGCATCATCACGTCAGTCGTCGGGGAGTGGCCAATATTCCGCAACTCTAATGGGCGTCTTTCACCTAAAAAAGAAGAGTGAGTGAGAGTAAAAGTCTAGTGGTCGTCTAGTATAAATGAAATCCAGAAGATGAAAGACAAAGTGGAGACAATATAGAGAGCACCGAGAAGAATGAGAGACGAGCCTCATCTTCTATCACGACTTTCAACCGCAGATGTTACATTAATCAACCAACAGACTTTCTGGTCGACTCTCGAACTGAACCCCTTTTGCTCGGATAATGGATCAGCTTCTGAATTTATTTCAAAGAAAAAAGAGTCCATATACTCCGTGGGAGATCCCTATTATCTTGTCAACAGTTCCTAACAAAGAGTACCTATATAGACTTAACTCGCTATTAATCTATTGGGAAATATAGCCAAAGCACTTGCAGAAACTCAATACATTTTTCAGGTTATCCTGGCTGGTATCCGCAATATTACAATTAAAAAATACACGCGTTTAAAATGTTTTTGTATTTATTTATTTTTTTTTATTCAATTTTTTTTAATCTGCTTGCAATATCGTATTAAACCACGTACAAATAAAATCTCAACGTGAGTATTGGGAGAAAGTTCTACAAAAATGCGCAGCTAAAATGGTAGCTGTTCGACAACTCACATGTAAGTCGTAAACAATGAAATTATCCTGTATTCTACGTTGACGAGCGATGAATAAAATGTAATGAAGTAGGGGAATTCCCTCAAATTGGAGTCAAGTCAAGGTATAATTACGCTTGACGAAGTTGAACAAGAGGCTGTACCGCCGAGAAAAGGAAGTTTTTCCCGAGTCTTGGGAGGTTGAAAATTAGGCTAGGGAAACGCAGCAGGCCGGCAAGCTTCTATGTCTAGGCTGCTGGCATGATGATGAGAATAATAATAGGTGAATTCTTCTGCCTAGACGATGGTGGTTAGGAAAGTCGAGTTTTTGCCTACCCTCTGAATAATTCCGTGTACGCCGCTGAATTTCCTAACCAGGGAGAAAGGACAGTAGAATGTCACGGGGTGCCTGAATTAGACATTGAGTTTAACAACTACCTAGGCCTGAACGAAATTCCACTCTTCGCTCTAAAAACTTTTTCCTCCGCTTAGAGACTAGGAGACGCATGTCAAGAAGTATGAAGTCCACAAGTCCCCTCAGCCTGTTTTAATTAGAACTGAACACCAAATACTAATTAAGACAAAGAGTAATTATGCATTAATTAATCAAGCGGTGGGACAGGAATGTGACGGGAAGCAGCGCACAAGTTGGCGAACAAAAAAAGAGTGGAACGTGACAAAATTAATGTTGTCACGAATCACGATCACGAGAGCTAGAGCTAGGTAACGGAACAATTCGGCATGCCACAGGTCGGCGGAATTTCAAAGCTTTAATTGCGTAATGCAGCTTCATAGTACATAGCCGCAAGCGGAAATTCCATTTTGGAAGGTTTAAGCTGCCGTATAAATGCGGTATTACCTAACGCGATAACGCGATTGTAATTTCTTAAAATATTTAATTGTAAAATCAAGAGAGTTCTCTTACCCATCGCCCGTTCACGGTCTTCATGGAGCCGAAGAGAAGTTTGAGTTCTTTCACCGTAATACTGTAGCTTGCCAGAACTCCCAGCATTTCAATGAGTAAATCTGTTAATTGAAACAGAATATTTAAGCATCAAGCCCTTGTGCGGACTGCGAGACGAGGTTCATTAGAGCCGCCTCCTCTTTTTGTGTTAGGCTAATTATGCATGTAACAAATCTTCCGCTTGAATCCATCCCTTCGTTTCCAAAATGTTGCAATTAGGATGGCAGAGAGTAAAAGTAAAAGTTAGGTTTTGGAGGTAGAACGCGACGCGAAAGAAGGGAAGATCAAAGAAGTCGACGGAAGAGAACTATAGACGATTTCACTAACAATGGAACTGTAGATGCTTTTGGATTTCTTGGGGGAAGAGAGGAGGTGGGTAGACTTAGGCACCTCAGAAGGATCCAGTTCTAGTAGGTTCGTTCCTTTGATGTCTGGAGAGAGAAAGGCGGCGGTTACAGGTAAATACGGGATTACGCAACTTGATCTCAACTACTATAATTCTGCCACAGAGGAAATATTGAATTACTATTTTACTAGTACTTAATTGCTTCCAAGGAGAACTTAGGTTCACATGTTATACTTTCTCTTTACGCGCATACTTTCACTATTACAGATGACAGATGGTTGTTAGTTTCAAAATGTTCAAAGTAGCGATTGAACAGCAATTCCCTTACTTGGTGCATTGTATCGTCGAATTAAAGTTTTTTTGGACGTGATGCTTAATATAATTTTTCCTATTACCAGTGATGGTGATACACGTCGGATATATAGAAGGAATTCCTTGCATGTATTCTAATATTTTTTGAATATTTTAAAAATTATTAGATCACGTACCCGCAACAATCGGTTCGGCATGTGGCAGGCGGTGTAGAATATGCTCAATGAGCCCAACATCCGTGCAAGCCTGAAGGTTCCTCACACTCTTCCTGAGAATTGCAATAAAAACACTCCAGATCTCTGCCTGTAGGGGTAAAAACAAGGAGAACAGAGCGAGTCTGAAATTAGTATTTACGTCACAAACAATGGAGATCGTGTCAGTTCGAAGAGCGGGGTAATAACCATAGGGCATATTGTCTACAAAACAGTTTCCTTTTCACAATGTGGAAATTGAACTCTCTACGCCTCTGCAGAGTACACAGAGGGAATTTCAGAAGCGGAGAAGGCTATAACCAGAAACTGACTTGACTCCACTTTAAGGATCATACATCAAAGGAAGAAACATTATGCACTCCCTGCGTCCTGCCCCTTCTCATATGCACAGTCATAAATCATGCAAAGAAAAAACACGAGCGAAGGGAAAAAACTTGCTTTCTCTGTCGTTCTACGCCATAATCGCCTGGGTTATTTTATGTTCTTCTATGTTATGTTTTCCCGGGACGTGCAAATTGAGCTCAGTTATATTTTATCAATGCAAAAACAGTCGTAGGCCATTATGATTAAATGCTTTAACCCACGATGATAATGTATCAACGCACGTCCAAGCCCTAATAACTGCGATTACAGGAAGGATCCCGATGACCGCGGTGAAATTGTCCAACAACTTTCTCCGTAGAGCCTAAACAGCGGCCGCGGCCTTAGTTTGAGGCGAAAGGGAGATACCTTCAATTCCTCCACTTACACTTCAGCTCGCGGCTCAAACCATCATTACTAATATCCGGTATTTCTTTTCACTCTCTGACGTTTTCTCCAACAAGCCTTTCGCCCCAAACCAATTTTACAACTTGAATCGATCTCAGGAGTAAATCCCAAAAGATTCACCCTTCTCACATCCAGCCAGCTTAGCTAGCAGCCCTCCCTCTTGAACCTGAGAACACATCACCAGATTTCAACTCTATTAAATGTTGTCTTCCTCGAGTCTTCAGCTCCATTTTCAAGGAAAGGAATAATGGGAAAATCAAACAAAGGAACCGAATCCATTTCACTCATGCATTTTTTACAAAGACTTTACTTTCACCAAGGATATGAGACCGGGCTTATCTCATCCGTTACAGTTATTCAGGAAGAGGAAGCTGTGGTTACGCTATGTTAGAATTATCGTGTAAAAATGCACGGATCACTAGAGAGATTATCGATCACGCAGGACGCTAGACCTAAGTTTCTAGTTTGAATTACAAGCACTGTATGCTACTCGTTCGCTTATCCTCATAATAGAGATTACATATTGCGCGTGCAACGTAGCCAGTGTAAAATGAGAACAACGCTTCAATTTTGAATAGGACCTCAGGATTGTTTTCAAGTACATCTTAAGTTTCCATATACTTAAAACGTTTTTTGACTTTCTCCACACAATACGTTGGGCAGCAACCACGCTTACTCAACAAAGTTCTAAGTTCTTATTACTATGGCTTCGATCAAAGTCAAATACGCAGTTGACATAAGAAATAGGATATGATACTAGGACATTGTAGTACCGTACCTTTACTCGAGCTACCTGTAGACATTTAGCATTTGGCGGTAAGCTTTCCCCAAAGAAAGCCTGTCAGCTGAGGCTTATAATATCTATGGAAAATTAATATCAATAGGGTTTTACTGGGTTCTAGTTGAGCCGCCGTCTTCCTGGTTCCTGTCTCTTTGCATTTGACATTTTCCTAGAAGCTCTCTTCGCATTCAAATCATTTCCCTTTTCTCCAGTAAATAACTTCTCAAGCCTAAGCTCTTAAGCCAGGCAGAGATCAAAATGTGACTTGAACAGAAGACTTGGAGGAACTTAGCTTTATCCAACCAAGGAGAAGTATATCGGATTTAATTTCTGCCGTCCGTTTTAGAATTCAGAATCCCACAGGTTTCGTGACAATTGCGTGGTGACGCGAGCTTCGTGAATAGTTTTCCAGTTCCAGAATCATAGACCAACGCAAAAACAAATCTCACTTATGTAAGTTTTCTAATACGCTCAAAACCAATTATTATAGATCGTAATGTTTGAAATAATATACCATAAAACTCAAGAGAACTAACACGACCTAATTTTTACTGGTGAATTGTCCTGTTACAAATACAACCCTGTCCTATTCATTCATTCCACAGAGCAGCTCCAGCAGCAGTAAAACAAAAACTTGTGAAAAGAAGAGCAGAAGAGTCGCTAAGTCCCTTTCCCCATTTCAACTAGGGCTAATCCAACATCTCTACTGCCTTGACTTTGAGAAATTCTAAGGAATAGCACAGGCTGTAGCATACTTTGCATTCAATGGACATAGAACCCTAAACAGATTAAAATTAAACCTCCAGACTGTCAAGTGAAAATCTTTGCAGTCTGTTGTCATAGATTAAACGCTCCCAAGGCACATATCGATTTAAATTGCAGAGACGCGGGTCTCTAAAAATTAAGCTAGGAAAGGCTTTATTCCAAATTAAGACACATAACAATAATTTTTAATTAAAGCTTTGAGTCTAATGCTGAAGCAAATTATTCAATAAGTTTTTTTTTACAAAAACACCTTCAACCGTCAAAATCACCATTCACAGGAAATGGTGAAAGTAGTGATTATACATACATGAGCCGTTACTGAAGCATAAACCAAACTTCACTCCGTTTGAACTACCGAATTCTTTTCGAAATCGAAACCGAATTACATAAAATATACACTAGGTACAGAGTGAAAGCACAGTGGCCTACACTCCCCAGCTTCTAGTCAACGTCAACATGGATCATGGCAGTGATAAACTTTCCTTTCCACAAAAAGTCATTAGTGGTTTTTCTCGTTTAGAAATTCGGCCATGATTCCTCAAGAGCCGGGCCGAGAAGGAAGTAAGAAAAAAAAGAATCCATTCTCAATTTCCATGCAAATTTCTCAAGTTCCTGTAGCTTAGAACGATGCCACCTTATTTCCGTCTGACTCCATTCAATTTGTGATTCCGCATGGTTTCTCATAATAGGTTTCTTATCATTCCCATTCACCCTCTCCAAACAAACCTTAGAAAAGTACTTCAATTTCACAAGAGCAAGTCTTTACACACACATATAGCACGGGAAAGCAATTTCCAGAAAGAGTACAAATTAGGATGTAGTACCCACTTCCAAAAGAAACGAAAAATTGCGCAGAATTCATTTCCGACATTCTCGTTTAAATGCTTAGAATTCTTTGCTGGAAAATGTGTTTCACTTAAGGATTAAAATTTTGGGAGTAGTTATACAAAGAAGATAAAATATTAGAAAACTGGTATCCAGACGCAGTTTGTCCGTATGGCCTGCTGGTTCTGACTAAAGGACTTCTAACGATGACCAAATGTTTTAAATATCTCAAACTACAATTAAACAGCTGATTGTGACGATTTTTAGCCTTATGACTTCTTGGCGTGTTTCAAAAGTGCATCCGTTAAATGCATAATTTTTGCTGTATTAAAACGAATTTTCACTGATATTTAAAATATAAAATATTCTATAATGCCAGCCAATGCCCAAAATGACAAGCCCGAAAAGTCAAAGGAGACAAACTAGCTAAACTAAAACATTAGAAAAGAGGACAAGAAAGCAGCCTTCTCCTTCCACTGGCATCCCTTGAAATATATGTAATCGTAGTGTCAGAGACGAAAACCTCTGGATACATAGATTAATTTCCTTTCATTCAATTTGCAACTTCTCCCTGAAATCCGAGCCTTTCTCTGTTTCCAAAAGAGAAGAGAAGAAGAAAGGGAGAAGAAACATATAGGGGATTGGAAGACGGAAGAGATCTCGTCCTTAGGGTCACAGTTCTTCCTTTGATTCCAAACGAAGAGAAAGCCTTGACTCGTGAATTCCAGTAAAAGCTCTACTCTCTCGCCTTCTACAGCTGTGTACAACTATGGAGGAAAATGAAGTAGAATGAAATTACTACTCATTCCTCGAGTTTGTCACCCTTCTCGAGTTTGATCAAATCAAGTGTCAACTCAGAGAGCTCAAATTTATCACTCTTCCTGCCCCCTTCTACCATGCTTCACATGCTTTCTCCAGCTTTCACCCCAAGAAACAAAATCTCGTGAAAACTGAACATTTTCCAATACTCCGTAACCCTACGAACTTGAAGGCTATAAATACATATGTTCATGCACACGTATGCAAATTTACCCCCCTCCAGACACAATTCGGCTTATAGGGTCCCCGCCGCAGGTAATCGGAAATGCCAAATGGGATTTTCTCGATCGGTCGCTTCCGTTATACTGTAAGTGCTGATAAACGCCGGAAGCAGAAACCAAATGCGTGCAACGCAACACATATGTTTCATCCAAACACGATTTACATTATGCAACGTGTATTGGAGCATGCATTTATGCCTTAAGATAAAATCGCATACCTTACTTTCACGGCTTTCAAACCTTATGGATTCCGAAACCGAGTCAATTTTACAGGTACTTTTTACTTGACAATTTTTTTCTTAAATTAAATTGAACACCAAACCGATCTAACGTTCAAGGGAATTCCAGTGCGGTTGGTTGTGGGAAATATTTCAGTTGATACCTGGGCTCTACTAAGAAAATTCCTTCTCCTCGTTGAACCAGCACTAATCCATCAGAACCACACAGGCATACTTTCGGAATTCAAACAATCCATCTTGTCCCTGTCAAACCCACACGAGGATCTTCACTTGGCCACCGAAGGACTTATAAATAACACTGGGAAGCCGTAGTTTTTGGGCACATGAGTTACCAACTACAAGCTTGCAATCCCACTATCTATGTTCATGTTGAAGTTTAATTATGCTATCTTGACAATTATTTTAGAAGTTTAGCCCATAATGGAGAAAGTGATTTAGCGTTTAATAATCCCCTTAATCTTACAGAAATAAACTGCGTATGAAACAAGTACCTAATTTTAATGCAACTGGGATAAAGCCAATGCTTTCAGCCTATAACACGTAAAATGAATGTATTATATTATAACTCCAACTCTCTCGAGACCAAAGAGCACACAGCGGGTAAGCTTATCTGATTTTTAGAAATTCGATAAAATTCTCTAATTATTTAGCATAATAGTTATTGACAGAGTTAATCTAATGCACGACGCATTAATATATTCAATTCATCCACTTTGCTGACCAAAATTAGATAATCGAAGAGACTGGAGACTGCTAGATCCAATTTCAAGCAGATTCGCGGTATTTCAATCAGATTGTGGAGTCATAATAATAGCTTTGAAAATAGAAACCACAGAAGACTTCTCTTATTACCCAGACTTGAAACTTCCATGAAACCTGAGCAGAGCTGGAGCTGAGAAGAACAATAAGCTATTTGAGTATTCAATTGTATTGTTTGGAACTAAATACAAGAGAAAGCTATGCCTTGGAATGGTTCCGGGTCCTGAGTTCCGACCAAATTCCTTCTAGCTTCCCACTCTGTTCTATTTAGAAGCAAACAAAGCCTTCTTCCAAGAATATGAAAATTGAGATCGTAAAACTGGAAGAAGATTTGAACAATGAAGAAGTAGAAGCGGGGGAACAAAAAGGCCCAAATTTCATCCTATTGCACAAACTTTAAATCGGTTTTCTATTTCCATAGTTTCTAAGTCTCAAATCTTACGCTCTTCTGATGATGCGTAATCGAGTTATTGATGCTAATGTCAAGCAGGGGCGGGCGTTGTATACAGTTTTAAGCAGAGGAGAAATCACAGATGATAAAATCCGATCATAAAAGTTTCAAAAACTTTTTCAGCCTCATTACTCCTCAATGGCCAGATTGTATAATTAGTCTGACAGGAAAAAAGGCCTCAGATCATAATAAGTTTGACTTTCTCTTTGCCCTTTGCCCACACTGTATCCATACATAACCACAGGATTTGTCTCTTGCTTTGAAGTCATTTTCAATATAAACGACGATGTACATTTGGTAGGTTTGGAATGGGAACCAAAACACTAATACCAATATGTAGGTCAGAGAAAATACGGATTAGTGTGAACTGAACTAAAAAGTTTTAGTACTCGTGTGGCAACGGGCACTGTAAATGGGATTCTAAACCCTAATCATGAAATAGAAAATATAAACCAACTCGACAAAATAATCCATTAAGTCGATAGGATGTAGGCTTTCGCTAAGGCTTGCTTCACTTGCACACGTTGAGCTTCTTGGTCAAATCCAAGCTCATTCTATTAAGCATTAGCGAAATAGGTCAAAAAGTATAATACGAGGAAATTGAATCAATAAATACCAAGTATATTTATGTACGTATCAAAAAACCAACAGCCTTCGGGGTTTTATTATTACTTACATTTTTCACGGGTCAAAAGAAATAAGCCCCAGCAATGCAAAATGCACGGTGAAAGTTGAAGTGAAACTCCAGTACTATCTCCTATATGAATAGTATTTTTCACTATCACAGAATTACACATTTTAACACGTGCAAGTGACGTGCATCGTAGCCAATGGATACCCGGTTATAATCTGAGGACGAGGAAAAGCAAGTTCTAGTAATAAAAGGCTTCGGAATTCAATTCAACTCGGATTAATCTCCAGTCTTACAGAGTACCTCCTCCCGTTCTATCAGTGTAGCATTGCGAAGCTGACAAAAAAGTCTGGGCTGAACTTATGTTCCTTCTAGAAGGTAAGAACGACAGGCATATGAAAAGATTACCATTTTTATCCTAGTTCTAAATCTTTCTATTAGTTTCCTTCTTGCAACACTAATTGAAAACTCGTAGAAAGAGCGAAACAAAATGTTTTAAGCCGCCTCCACTCTTTCATAGAAGTTCGGATTTAGTACCTACATTTTTCATCCATCTGTGCAATACTATATACCCCGTAACCTTAAGTCATCCGCAGAATCTTTCTGGAAAATGACGAACGACGAAAGTACCTGAGCACGATCTCCGAATTCTTGACTCGAATAAAATTTAAATATAATAAATAAATAGGTAGCTACTTACTTGTAGATGAGGAGGACAGTGATCCAGCATCTCGAGCATGTGTCGTATATTTTGAGCATCTTGAATAACAAAATTCAGTTCCATGTCAAACTCTCCGCCCACCAACTGCAAAGAAGAGAACGAGAAATTCATAATAAATAACCCATTTCCAAACAAACAAATCTAGACAGACAACAACAGATAAGGCCTGGAGCTGTTTCTGTCCTATTTTCCTCACTAGGATTTACCAAGCATGCTAGAGCGTCCTTGCATTGTGCTAGGCATATGAGAACCCTCAAAGAGCACACAGACATACTCTTGTGACTTGAAAGAAAGCGCTGGGGAAAGGAGTAATATGAACTGAATTCTCGTGTGACAGGAAGAGGTAAAGGCTCAGAGACATGGCTCGTCAAGCATCATTAAATTCCTTTTATCCTCACTAAATACAAAGTGACTCCAAGTTGTGTACATGACACCATTCACTTTCCCCAATTTTTTTTTCAAGCTGTCCTTAATAAAAAAAAAACCTTAAACGGAGAACGATCAAGTTTGATGACGGCAAAAAATTTAACGACGCCTTTTTCTAATAACGTTTTCCAAACTTTTGGTTTACAAGCAGAGCAGGGTTGTTGGTTTTACTGCAGTGTAAGTTAGGGCATTTTGAACACACACTTGATTTGCCTGTTAACATAGGTACACAGCTTTTCTCAACCCTATTTATTTACAAACCCCTCCATCCGTTCCGAAAATCCCTTACGAAAAAAGTTCAGCAATCTCTCTGGCTTCCGTCGTGGTCCGTGTCACAAGGAAGTTTATACCCTACCAGGAAAACTAAACTTGGGAGAATTCGTCTTCCTATTAGTTGGCGGTGCTCACACATAAACTTTTATCCAGAAGAAAGTTTCATTAAGAATATAGCTTATATGTATCAAGTAGAAAGAAACGTATGGATTTCTCAGATTAAATTATAGCAAGCGACAAACAGGATGATTGTAATTACAGTATGGTTAACCGTAACACAAGTAGTGACTAAATTCGTTCTCGCCTAAGAACTCACCGAAAAGCTAATTTTGGATAATTTTTTGTTTCAAGTTATCTTATGTCTTATTTGAGTTGTCCTACAAAGGTTTGGTGAAAACAAAGTGAAAGTTGAGTTAAAATTCACTGAAGGGCATACAGTGAGATGTTTCTTTGGTAGCATTAAATTAAATATTGAAACGACCAAAGACCACACAACCACACAGGTAACTGCCCAGAAAACCCTGAGTCAAAGAAAAGAAGTAAGGAGAGAGAGTCAGGCCACAGCAGCCGAGCATTACGGAGCTCCTCAAAAGCCGAGAAGGAAGCAGTCTAACGGAAAATGATTGAAGCAGGGAGCGAGAGAGTCCAGGTAACAAATAGTTCACTTTTCCTGACAAACACAAAGACTGGAGAATGCGGAGTTCTCTGATTTGGTTTCCTTCGAGTGCCAATAAAGGGCTTTGGAAAATTTATTACGAGAAATAAAATAGATGAGAGTGAGTCCTGCGACGAGGAAGGGAAATATGGAAACCTGGGTCCTAGTCAACTAGGCCCCATCCATCCCATCATCCTAAAACTCAATTGAAGCGGCATTGACGCCCTCCACCTCTTCCCACCAAGACGGCAGCCATTCCCAACCGTGAATCCGTCGCGGAAAGTTGGGTCTACTGCAGCATCTGTTGTGCTATGCTGTTTTGAAGTAGTTCTTAAGATATGCCCAAGGTTAGTCAATCATTTTAAAAATCTAAAATCTAGAAAAAAAGGCCACGTCATTCTTGGCAACCCACAGCGCGGTTAAATTATTTAGCGATGTCGATCTGTCGTGGAGCCCACATAGATAGAACGCCTGTTATCAAATCAACTTTCTCCAACTGCCGCTCAACCACTCCCGTCTGCCTCGCAGCCATCACCTCACGCCGAGCCCTTCCATTACAGCACCACCACGATCCATCGCATCAGATCACACAAACCATTTCACTCCATTTTCCCACACGTAGACAGGGTTCCGAGCCAACTGCTCTAGATGCACCACGCGGACGGAGAAAATCATCAAAAACTCTTTTCTCTTGTCTCTCGACTCTTCCGTTTGTCAATGAGCGTTTTTCCTGAAATTGCATACAAACTAGCAGGAGACTCAACAACGAATTATCTCACAGAGGAACTTCAAGACCCTAGGCGAGCTTAACCTTTGTACCTTACAAAGTGCGCATCTCGGAATTCCAAACAAAGTCCTATTCTCTTCGCAATTTCAATTAAGCCTGAAATGTGCGACTCGTTTCACTAATTTACCACCGCCGTCAGTGCAGTATTTGTGCACATATGCTCAACACTGATAACAGCTTACATTGGAAACATTTCAGAAGCCTAAACCAATGAAAGGTATTCACTAACATGAGTCCAGAACGAAAATTTGGAAGCCATAGAATCATCAAACGGAAAGTGTAAAATTTAGTATCACTATTCAGTCGCTGTCGCAAAACCACAAGATTAAGTAACCTGCACGCTGAAGCTGAAATAATCTTTGTTAAACGGGTGTATTTGAAAAACTTTGTCTCGAATATTCTAGAGATAGAAATAGAAATGTAGCCTAGCTAAGTAAGGTTTTTCTGTTTGTTTGACTGCAATCTTTTTTAGAAATGCAGGACTATGTTAACTGCGAGCTGAGTAAAGCTTTATTAAAAACTAGCTTTTAAAACATTGCTCTGCGGAATTTAAGTTATTTATTTACAGTTAGCGTTCATTCTGCATGGATTGCCGAGTCATATACTCACGAAATATATTTGTTATTTGTTCGTTTACAAATCCCTGGATTGATTCCGTATTAATCCTTAGTGTGGTCTGCCGGTCAGTTCCGATTCCGATACTCAGCTTTTCATTGACAAAAACTGAGTACGTAACTCTCAACTGTAATTAATTAACCCCTTAACTGGGGATAGAGTGTAATACACTCCAATTACGAGGGCCATAGCGTGCAGAACACAAGTTACCATAAATAAAAAACACAGAGCCATCACCCCAGCCAGCCCTGTAGTGATTTAACTGTTCGAATTAACTAACCCACATTTATTACTGCCTGCTTTGAGAGAAAGGTCCAGAGTCAACGAGCCGACTGCGAGCTCCACCGCATGGCTGTCCAATTCTAAGCCCAACTAGGGAGTGATTAATGTGTGCCATGCTTTCACCATTAAACACTTCAGCCCAGTAGCTGTGGGCGGCTCTTTGTCCACACCAAAACAGATACACAACTACAACTAGCTACCACTACTGCTCGAGCATATTATCCAATAGCTTAGATTCCACGAAGCTCTCAGCCAATCTCCATACACTTTAGCACTGGATACTCGAGCCTGGAAAGTGAGCTCCCGCCGCCCTAATTCTGTCCCAATGGAGTCCATTATGAATTCAGGAGAACATAAATCTGAAAAAGAGCTCACCGCGATAAAAATAAATTTGAGAAAGGCTTACGATTTCTATTCTAATCCATTATTTGGGACCTGACCAAACGTTGAGCATAGGAAATTGTTGGTAAACTCTCTCCGAATTCGTCTCTCTCTAATATGTAAATCCTTATTACACTCTGTCGAGGATCTGGATAGATTTCCCACTCACCAAGCATTATGCATATTAATACTTCTTTTCCTAGATAAGTACACGTGTTCCTATCGCTCGTTTTCGCTTTTTCCATAGTAGAGGCCATACTCGGGCTGTTAGTAGCACTTGGCAAAGTATCACGTAGAAAAGAGATTTAAACTTTCACTGCTTCAACATATCTTTCTCGCATGTGGGTGTTTGGAGGAGGGCGAAAGTATCGACAAGATCTTGAATCCAAAGCTATCCCAAATCCTCAATGCCTCTCACAAAAATCCCTTCCCAAGATCCCCAGAACTAGGGTTTACCTCCACTTTCTCCAGAACCCACAACGGGATGGAGAAAGCCTTTGAGTGCAGTTCCACGCCGTTTGGGCTTTGCGCATTTATCAAAACTACCAAATGAAAGCCTAAATTTTCCATCACAATGTAAGAATAACTGGCCCTACTAATTTCAGATGCACAATATGCTAACCTGTAAGCAATTGCAATTAAATTCAGGAGTATAAATAAAACATAACCGACTTTATGAGAAATCTTATCAAACGAATTGACCAAGTGCGTCTTCCAAACATCTTATGAACACACGCAACGCATGCTTCAAACTTGTCCTAGACAAACTCTCATAATCGTGTTGATAAGAAAACATTGCATCTCATCTCCTACTTTTGCGCTTCGAAAGAAAGAGCCTCACAATCAGATGCATGAACCTAAAAAAAATTCTTGTTGGGATCAGATTTAGACACAATTTCGCACTCCGGAAAAACGCCCTCCAGCTTAAATCCGCGTAGATCTCTGACAGCAATAGATTTCCTTGGCTTATTTTGTGAGGAATAAGTAATAACTTGCGGGGAGCTTAACAAGCCTACTATAAATCAAAAGCAAAAATAAAAACAAGAAAAACAACAAAGTCATGTACAAGTTTGCATGTGTGAAAAGAGAAAGTGAAGCCGTAAAACTATATTCGAGTTTTATTGTTCCGAAAAAGTACGTTGTGTACATGTATAGAGCATACAAACATCTACGAAATGCCAAGCTCAAAACTTGGCAGAAGCCTTGATGGTAGAGTTGAGAAACTGAACAGAGTTCAACTCGGGCCTGTCTGTGAAGAAGACAAAGAGAGTTTCTCACAGCAGAAAATCTGAGATTTAACATTTACTTAAAAGAAGAAACCCAGTATATCCGAGCTCATAGATAGGGTACAGTACCGACCCCGATAAAAAGTCTATAGTTCTAGCTCGAGAGTCTCTCCAACCCGGAACTATATTAGAGCACACCTACCCACTTCTTTAACATCACATCTCCGCCCCAGCTGAGACGAATTTACTTTCTCTTCAACTCTCAAATAAAAAATTCAGACAAAGTGAAAACAAAATTTCCATGAAGTTTTCCTCTTTTTTTTTGCAAAATAAAATAAGGTTTACATTTAGACCAAGCCAACCACTACTCAACTCAAGCATTTCTCTTCATCCTTATTTAATTCAAATCAAGTTTTAAGAGCTCAGCACGGATTTCTTAGAGTGAAAGCTTGGGATCCTACATTGAAAACTCGTCTAGCGGTTGAGGCGTCTGTAGTTAAAATACTATCGCTATTTCGGTTTAAGGGCAAGCTAAAAACTGTTCAGAATAATTTATAAACCTTGCTGCGTTTATGGACTTCGAAAGTCAACGTAGGGCAAGAAACAAATGACCTCCTAACCTTAGTCAGGCCTTGACTTGAGTAATTAAATTATGGACGTCTTAATACTAAATCCTAAGAGCCACAGAGTGACAAGTGTTAATTATCTATGCATCAACCTCCTCAACCCCAAAAGTGGTACCGCAAGTGGGGAAGCTGAGAAGTTCCATTTGGTATGCCTAAGCCCTGGGATCAGGGAATGACTGAACGTATAGCCCCTCACTCTCTCGGAAGTAGATGTATTAGGCACGTCGGGATGACACTCGGTGAAAATACGATTTCCCTTAATTTCCGCTTGGCATAGCACAAACCCACCCTACACAGCACATTTCTGGCTATATGCTGGACGGACATGAATCCACTGCCCCCGCCGCTGCATGTCTCTGCTGCAAAAAAGAAACGACGCGGTGACTCTGTGCCGTTCTAATATATAGAGTCAAGTCGGAGCTACATGGGAGAGAGATTACAGGAAACTAGGAAACCATGGCATTCATGTTTGGTGTCTCAAAGGTATTTCATTTGGGCATCCAGCAGCCGCATTGACTTCCCCACGACCAACATGAATTCCACTTGAGCTAATCCAAATTCAATGGATTATTCCAGTACTACGACTTCAGGGAACTGGAAATCTACTTGATATTGAATTCCCGACAACCGACAGTATTGGGACAACCAAGTTTTACAAAGCATTTCACCAGGAATTCCAGTACACAACTAGCGACAGGGGTAAGGCGGTAGGCATGACTACTTCCACCCACAACGCCTTCACCTACCTCGAAATTCCGTATCTTGATGATGATTCCATGGTACACAGAGTCGATCCAGACATTTTATGTACGTAATTTATTGACTAGAAGCCATTGGCCTCACAAATACAAACTCGAGCATGAATAAAACATATAGGGTTTCAGCAGGTGAGTTTCCAGACTCTGATTCCGACAAATTGCAGACTAATCTTTCGAGAAAAGGAACTTTATTGCCCCATTCTCTACTGTTGACAGGGGAAATGGGAGGAAAGAGGAAAGCATCTCGAGTCAAAGAAGTTGCGATTTGTTCCGTAAATCAAGAAGGTTTAAGGTTTATCGTCTACAAAACAGGTTTCCAGAAAATACTCAAGGAACCAATGCAATCGGACAAACTCTGAAATTCATGTTCGATTCGTAGATACTTAAGTAGCATCAAGTAAACGATCTTTTCTAAACATGGGGAATTGAGACCTCGTAGTTGTAGCTTAAGTAGTTTACTTTCTCCACTCGGATCTGCTCAGTTCATGATGTCCCCTCTCCTTCCTGCTTGAGACTCCCGAGTAAACAGACCAAAGATCCTGGTATATTGGAATCGATATCAGAAGAAAAAATCCCATCCGCTTTATCTCACTCTTAAACCGTGTGAACACCTTGTCCCATTATCCCTTATTTACAATGTCCGAAATCATGTCCGTCTTCCGCCCAGCCCCCTCTTAAAGGCCACTGAGCATAACAACAATACTCCCGTTCCCGATCTCATTTCTGCATCAACTCAATTGCGGTTTCACCGACAATTACACCTCTAACGTAAGAGCTTGGATTACCGAATTTCTATCGTTATTACTGCTAGCATGCTGGGATGGAATTTATAATTTTTGGCTTATTTTAACTTTTGTACAGTATTATTAGTGGAATACGGCACTTTAATGAAGCATGGTTGTCTTCGGCCGCGAAAATTCTTAGAACTTTTAAAAACTCTGATCTTTCCGTGATACTACTCAACAACGCCGTCAGCAGTTCGGACCAGATGTTCGGAAGTGGATAACATAAAATAACCAGCCAAATAAAGAACTTGGCCAACCCCGCCCACTGTCTCCAAAATCCTGGGCAATACGAACGAATAACATCCCAGCGTATTCCAATAAAGTCTTACTAAGCCGACACTAATTGTAAGTTGTAAGAATAGAGAAAAATGGACTTTCTGTTTACAGACGAACTAATGTAAAATAATAATAAATAATAATAATTTGTTTATTGTCCGATTAATGGCCGAGACCCGTACAGACATTTATGTTTAAATTAGAATAAACATAATACATGTGTAATACTATTCACTAGATCACCATTGATTTAACATGAATTCAAGTAAGTTTACCATACAATGCAGTTTTTAAATATCAGTTTGAATCGTACGAATAACGACAATATTGGTTTAAAATTATGTATAATGTATAATAAGACATCGTACATGCAGATTAGTGTTTATAAGGCATTAAATTCTTCAAGGTATACGCGTCTTCGAGTTAGTGAGCTGTTAAAGAAATAGGAAAGTGATACCGCATTATCATTACTAAGATTATTAAACATTACTAAATAGTTATCCCTAGTTAGGCTAGATTGGAACACGCTTAAAGAGTTGAGATATCTTTTTCTCTCAGGCACGTAGTGCACACATTCAAACATTATATGAAAAACGTCTTCTACTTCCCTACCACATAATTCACACCTTGGATTTTCTACGGTTCTGTACTTAAATTCTAAGCTTTTTAATCT
>VNWX01000155.1:0-29414 GCA_009869905.1 Ceratophysella communis
ACAACAAAGGAGTGGCAGTGAAATAACCATGAATATCAAATTTCAATTTCTGTCTAATCAAGGGACTCACAAATTGAGAAAAGGAATCAGCCTTCGCCTCGTTTCATCTCTGGCTGGAACGGAGGCTGTTTGAATGCGGCGTGAATCTGTTGTTTGTGGCAGTAATGGCTTGGAATTATTAGAGCATTGTTTCCATTTTACGGCGTTCTTTTTCCTGGCCAAGGAATAAAAAAGAAATAAGGAGAGTGAATGATCCTCGCTCACATTATTACACTGCGAGAGCAAATAGGAAAAACCTGGGCGAGATGTCAGTTGGAGGCTGGGCTGATCCTTGGGCAGATCCGGCCAGGGAGCCATTGCGCTACAGCCTAATATGATTTCGGCACCCGCCTCGTCGGAAACCTGTCCGTCTGTGCCTGCCGAGTGCTCCTTTCTCTTCCGTCGTCTCCACATAATAGCATGGCTAAACAATGATCCCAAGGGACCCTGCATGCATTCATGGTAGCTTGGGGAATCGGGGAAATCAGACAGAGGGTATGAATAGCATTGTCAATTCCGCCACGGTGGAAATAGCTAGGACACAGGACGCCTTAAAATCGGGATGCTTGAAATTAAGGCGGATTCCACTAACTCGTCAGTTTCTGCATCTTTTCCTCGTAATGATCTGATATGAATAAAATCTCAAACAAAAAATAATATTGAATGGCTCCAGCGTAGTGCCGTACATGTCTAGCTCCAATTGCCGTAGAATGCGGCGTACAACGAGGAGCCCTGAGCATTCCGACAGGAGGCTGAGGCAAGTCATAAAACGTAATGAAAGGAGTAATTTTCTTATTTTCTCCTGCCTGTTCCGCTCCCCTCACCTTTCTCCTTTCGAGCTACCCAACTCCGAGTCAAAACTACATTTTGTTTTCTGGAAATTGAATCTTTTGTCCTGCTCAAGTCCCTCCCCACATCTGCTCAACAACAAGTACGTACGTACATGCACTCCAAGCACTCTCCTCAACTTTCCACTTAAACTTTAATGCGGATCCTGAATTCTCGAGTATTCTAGCTACATATGTACATGTTTCTTGCCCTTGCCTCAAGTTGAAGCTGGGCTAGGCTTAAATATAGATTGGAGCTGAGGACGAATTGGAACTTGTATTTTTTCATGAAAAGACTAGCGATCTTGGCAGAGGTTAATATTGCTTTTAAGCTTCGGAAAATAACTTGTTCGGCATGGATTACTCTCGCACGAGGAGCAGTCATGCCAATCCAAAGCAGGTACCTCGCTCGGATACTCGAATTACACGGGCATGGACGGCGTTAGAAAAATAGGAGTGGGAAGTGAGCATGGAGCCAGAGCTAAGTACCTGAGTGGGATGGATGCCTGTGATAGGCTCGGCTGTGGCAGGACGGAGCTAAAAAATTGGAGAGCTCTCTTTCTCCAGCAGCCCGTCCACTCCGTCCGTAGTCAGTGCATAATAGATGAAGGTGTAGGCACTTTCTCTCCTGTTTTCCTCGGCTCTGGGCACACACACCCGAGCTCTAACCTAATAGAAATTCATCCGAGCAACTACAGCTCTTCTCTTGGAATCCAAATGCCGCTTCTCTACGCTTCCCAACGAAACTCAGGCTGTCAGAAAATTGCTGAAGTAGAGCATGCGATCCATTGGTCGAAGTGAAAGTACCGGCCGACACAAGCAAGAACTCCCGCTGATCGCGTGCGAATTCCCAGTAGACCACGGACTTTCTCCAGTATCGAAGCCCAGGAAGCTTGTAATGGTAGTAATGGTGAAGGTAGATCCATAGATTGAGCATGCACCTTTCCATTACTGGAAGCATTAGAGAGTATTGGGCTGCTGCTCGTGTGGCTGGGCGTAGAGATGCTAGGAATGGGCATTCTTCCCCAAGCGTCTTCTTCTACGACGTTCGTAAAGCTCTCTGAAAACGGGCCACCAGAGGCCCATTCCACGTCACGAAACGGAAAAACAATTGAGAAATGTCCCCACAAAAATACTAAATCACCCTCTCTTTCGGATCCCTTACTACAACTACCTGGAATTGAAACGAGATTTTTCATGTCCAAACTCAACTGGTACCCTCACCGAAGTCCATATGCCTGTTCTGAAGATTAGGCTTCACGCCTGGTTTCCGCTGACCCCTCGACCTCTGCTCCTGCTTGTTTACAGCTTTGGACAGGACAAATATGTTTCGGATCAAATAAGTCGGCAATAACAAACGATCTTTTAATCAGGGTTTGACGTGGCTTATCGTGTAAAACGCAACGGAGACGGCAGATCAATTCGATTTGAGGTTTAGGGGTTTTCAGAAACGCCAAAATAAAAACGAACTCAAGATCAGCCATCAAATATTTATTCACATTTTATCTGATTCACAACTACAATCTTTTGTGCTTTGTTTAGATTTCTAAATTTTGACTTTGAATTCTACAATTTTTAACAAATTTTGCACTGCATTAAATACATCGAAGCCTTCGAGTTTAAGATCGAAATTTAGACCATTAGATCTTCGAATTCTGCAGCAGAGTTTAGGCCTATTAAAGAGGACGCTCTTAAGTTCGACCAGATGACTGGAAGCAATTGAATCTTTGGTTCTCCAGCCGAATGACAAATGGAATGATGTAGATGTGGAGTAATGCGTTGTAAGCGTGTGGGCCTTGAATGAATTGAATGGGAAATGCTCCTAGAATAAAAAAGTGATTTTCAATTTCTTCTTCCCCTTCCTCTCTCAGCTCGTGTAGCTCTGCTCTGGGAAATAATGGCAGAAAATCCTGAATTTTAGTCTAATAACTCAAGTACTGAGAACCCAATGGAACGTTCGGAGCTTAAAACGAAGCTTTTACCCGAAGAGAAAGCATTAGTATGGTTCAGAGCAGAGGTAGTCTCTCAAAGATTGAAGTGAAAACGAAAATGGGAGCATTTCCAGCTCGCTTTACCAATTGTATTTTTTAAGATCTCGAATCAGTCTGTCTATATGCACAACAGACGGGCTTAAAATTCTACGACAATTTCTCACGCGTGTTACACAAAGTAAACTCACGGAATCAGAACAGGAGAAAGTAAACTGGTGTAATGTTTGTTATTTTTAACCGTTAAAATTGAAATGGCTGACTGGCGTGAATTTTAATGCTTAATTGATTTCTCCGCTATACATCGTCGTGTAACATGTTCTGTAGTTTCACTGAGCAGAGAAAAGCAGGTATGGCGGAAGAGTGGAAGCTTGCAGGGATGAATTTGATAGATTCCATCCCATTAGCGTGGTAAGTGAGCAGAATCAGTGATTTAGAGATCCATGGAGAGCGAGTCGGGAGAAAATAGAATTTCAGGCTGCCTAAGAAAACTCTGTTTCTTTAAGAGAGGGCTTAGGAAATAAGTCTTTCCTACGCTGGACAAAAAGAATGTGGAAAATTATATTAAATCACGATTAAGAACCGGCAGCTCGGTCGCTGTAGGGGAAAGTACATGCTTCTTTTCAATTACGATTGAGCACGTACTCTAAACTAGATAAATACAGGTAAATATTGAGAAAGTAAAAATTGGCCAGGTCACTAATAGGATTTTTCATGTCAAGTATCCATTAATTGTTAATTGCTTAATTTAACATGCTTGGTGGAATGCCTCACGCATTTACCCCTTGGCAATACGCAGTTCACTTGTATCTGAAGCGAAACTACTGGACAGGAATAATCCGTGCATTTGTGAAACATTGGACGGCGTGCATGACATAAAATTAAAAATAATTTTAGATACTCGCTTTGCACAGAAAAACGTGCTTAATCGTAAATCGTATTTGGCAAAGGATTATCATGTATACCTAACTATTTTTTAGTGCACATACGACTCTATATTTTCCCTTTAAACACGGTTGTGTGCGGCAGCATAAAATGGCGAGTATATGCTGTGGGTTGAGGCTGAGGTTTGTTTGAATTTAATTGAGATTTGTTGGAGTTTGAGGCTCATTAGTGGAGAGTTTGTTTGAGGCTTGGTGGGGGCTTTGAGCTGAGTGCACTCGAGAGGGATTGAAATGAATCCATTAGATAATCAATAGCCCGCCTCTCTAAATAACAACCCCGAACTCAGCTCAAACACCACGGCCACCCAAACTTCCTTTCCAACTAGAGTTCACGGTGATGAACGGAGGCTGGGTTTCTGGAAGACGCTTCCGCCGCCCCGCTCCATTCTATTAGTGGACTGACCAAGACTTATTAGGGCCTTCTGAGCAAGAAAACACATTTTATTAGACACTTGTTTCCCTTCCTGTTCAGTTGAACACTTCGCCCTGTCGCTGCCCATTTATCTGACCAGTGACCAGTAACCGTTCGAACTGGTCCGGAATTCCGAGTCACCTCTGACCTTTGCCCAGTATTATTGAGTTTCGAGTTTCGAAGCGTATTAGCATCACCGGATGAACTAATTTATGTAAATTGAGCCTTAAATTTTACCTAAATTTACTAACCGGAAGTTGTACCGGAAATACCCTCACTCATTAATCCTGAACATACGTCTAGAGAATAAAAAGCTCACACGCGCCGACGTCGAGGTCCACTATCCGACGCTCAACTAAATGATGCTTCATGTGATCTTGCCGTGTCAATTTTCATTTCACCTAATAACCCTATGGGCTTCGGGCAGTGCCGCTGGGGGCCTGAGACACTTCTAGAAACGACCCGGGACGTCATTCAAGAGGCCATGATCATGTCTCGCCGCAGTTGCTCCCCATTGTACAGACCTCGATTCTTAGTGCTCTCATTTCGTCGTCCATTGACCTCGGCTCAAAGGCACATGGCACGCAGCCAGTTCAAAAGCTCCATTGAAGTAAACCAGGAAAAATGGTAGAGATTGACTTGAGAGCATTGCTTAATAGCCCGCAGTAACGGAGCATGAAGCGGCTCAAGGTGCTTATTGGACTTAGATCCGACTGATATTGATATTTCCATTATTACGGAGAAAGCTGTGTGCTGGAGAAGGAATCTGGTTTTCTTGTTCGGACGATTAGGAAGCTGTGGCTAATGCCCGTGTGTCACAGAAAGCGGATGCACGTCCGCTCGAGCTGGATTTGTTCTGGGCGTTTGGCTGTTGGATCAGAATCAGATCCAGTCCAGGAAGTCTTCTATAGAATCCTTAATTCCTTTTAAGTTAACCCGTCAATTGCAGAGCGAAGCGTTGTCGAGACCAGAAAGCTAAAATTGTTCTCGCTCTGATGATTTTTACTTGCTTTTTCTTTCTCTGCCTTCCGTCCGAGCTTCTCTGCACTACTTTCAGAAAAGACTTTCTTAAGCTCTGCTTTGCAGGGGAAAAGTTTCGATTTGGAACAGAAAAAACGTGTAAGAGAAAGCAGAAGATGATGACTTGAACAGACTCGCTGGGCTCACGTACAGATTAGTAGTGTTAACATGACATTTCCCCCCTCCTTCATGGCTGGAGCCGTTCCATTGCCACGCTCGGCGGAAGTAGCCAGTCACCCAAACGGCTATGCTCCAACTGGAAAGGTATAACAAGACTGCGGTGAAAGTTGAAGTTAAGGCTAGATGACACGCGAAGACGCGACTCTTAACTTCTAGAGCATGCACTCAGTCCCACTGAAATTAGTTTCTACGGAATTCTCCGTCTCGCCGAAAAAATTCTAAAATGTTTAAACAGATCCCAGAGGAATCCCAAAGATCTGGCATCGTGTCTCCTTTTATGCATACTTGTCAGAGGCTGCCTAGAAGAAAGTTTGTTTTAAAAGAGAAAGTTTACTTTCATTTTGTAACTCTGTTTAGAGTTCTGGATTTTAACTGGATAAAAAATGCGTGAGAATGGAGCTCTGAGAGACTGTACTCTGTGCTGCTGTATTATGCAGATTAGATTAGAGTGAGAAGAGGAAGCTCGATTAGAATATCACTTGAAGCCGGCCGGGACTCCTGATTCAATTTCCTCCTGAACTCTAATCGCAGAACACAACATGGGGCTCTCCGCAAACAGGCAGATCAAACAACCAAGAGACGAACCAGAGCTATTTTTGGTTTCCGTTCACTTGGCACGAATCCCAAGCATCGAAGAAAGTTGTCGTATGATCGCATACTTTTAGACTCCAACTAATCCAGTCCCGACATCAGTACACAAACTTAGATTAAATAGAAGCATGTGATCCCGAGTTCGCACGCTGAATCTGCATTCTCCCAAACTTTCTCCGCCTTTGGTTTGGAAGTGGTTTGGAGTAATCAAATCAGGGTAAACCCAGACTTTTCCCAGATATTTTGTCATCATTCACTCTGAATCAGGCCAGCCCAGAAGCCATGCATAAGACTCTCCATGTTTAATACGAGATGTGTTTAAATCATGACGCACTGGCACTTTTCCTTCATTTTTCACTTTCTCCTGTGCTATCTGCATATACCTAATTCTCAAGTGCCTTCCACGTCATCTGCATATGCATAATGGATTGAAGGAGCGGCATGGGAATGGGTGTCAGTGAATTCTGCTGATACGGCACATTTCTTTGGTAACAGACCGTCGTCACCGCCGTGTGAACAGACTTGTTGACAACATGCTTTGTCACTTTCGGAAAAGGCTTTGAACTCAGCATTTCAAAGAGCATATAGCACATTGCAACGTAGGCTAAATCTAAACCTCTTAGTTTAGGACAATAATTCAAAATCCGAATTTACGAAATGGCGTCTGTTAGATCTTTGCGACCCACCACGGCCCCTGCCTCCATGCTCACTGGCTTAGCAGTTGCGGCTGGACGCAAACCTTTCGAGTTCCCTGCTCAAGACAATGAACTCATTGAGCCGCTCCGGATTTCCCAGCAGAAAGCTTTGAGTCGGATTGCGAAAACCCATGCAAAGACCACGCACTTCAATTACAATGAGGTATGTTTACAGACTACGGATTGAGGTCAAACAGAGCTTGAATTAATCCTCCTATTTTTATGCTACCAGTGCATGGCGCTGCTCCACATGCACTACCGTCTCACGACTAAACAACCGATGAAAGCTCGCTTCTTCCGAAACGTGATTGGGACTGCCTTCAATATTTTCAACAATTTCTTAGTCAACCGACTGCATCACGTCTTTGATCGGGATGAGAACGGAATCGTATGTGATGTAACAATATTAAATTCCAATTGCATGACTAATTCAAAAATTATCTACGACAGATTGACCCGGATGAATGGCTTATCGGTCTCTCGGTGTTCATGCGCGGTGACCTGGATGAGCAGATTGAATTTTGCTACTGCGTCTACGATATCAACGGAGACGGTTCTTTGGAGCGTGAGGAGCTCATGATGTTCTTGAGCGGGTGTTTGAAGCAAGGTGGAATCCTGGATGGCCTCGCCGTCCAAGAAGGCATCAAGGAGCTCGTGGACATCACCATGAAGAAGCTGGACGTGAACGGAGACGGAGAAATCACGTTTTCAGACTTCAAAGACGCCTGCTACAAGGATCCACTGCTTATGCAGTCATGTGGTCTCTTCCTTCCAGCAGGGCTCCCGGTTCGAGCCTTCGGCGTCATGTTCACACATCACTTCCAGTTCTGCTCGCCTGTCTACCACGAGGCCTTCACCTTCCGCGGACAGTTTTCGAATGAAAAGATGCAGATTAGAAAGTCCAACTTGATGTTCAGCGATAGAATGTCATTCATCAAACGAAAACTCAGTGCGGCCCGTTCACAGACGCACGGACAAACATTTGACCCGGAAATCGATGGACCTCCACCTGCTATCACTGATTCATTCTAGAAATCTCATCAGTATTTTCCAAATTACTTTACCCGAAATTGAATAAATGTGTTGGTTTTAGATTAGCCGTGAGTGAACTTTGAATTCTTGAAATTCCTGGCGTAACAAAGTTTCTGTAGCTGGCATTCGTTTGTGGAGATGTAGACGTGAGTCAGGGTAGCGTAATAAAATGCTGAGAGAGGAGCAAAGGGAGGCTGGAGAAAGTGCTCTTACGTAGATTACTATTGATTTTGTGCCTGGAGTAGAAGGTGAGTGTTCCACCCCACCTTTCCGCAACTATCAAATATACATGGACCAACAATGCCAAGACGCTCACCAAGCTGCATACACAACGAGATGAGCTCCTGCTTCGTCGACGACGACGTTCGTGGCTCTTGCCTGGCTTCAAAGCCTCTCGCTACTATTCTCTATCCCCTCGACGATACGCGCCGCTCTACAAAGTCGGCAAAGAGATGGATGGATACCTCTGTAAGGGCTCGGCAGGTAGGTACCCACTTCTGGAATTTCAGCTGTTGCAGTCGGGTAAGTACTTACGGAACAGTAGTCAGGCTTTTCGGTTCGAAATTCATTGATGTGCAATATATGCGTTAAAGTGCTGATTTTAACGAGATTCTAATATTTTTCGAAATACCGTTTGCTATAGACTTGAATAGGTACCGATATCTCGTTCGCCAATCACCAGAGTCGGTAACATAGCCGTCATTCACCTGAATTCAAGTTCCAGCTCATCGCTCCCCTACCCTGTAATCATGCAATAACAATCCATTTTGAATGAGAAGCGCCTCCGTAGGCGTTCCATACTCTCACTCTCACTTTCACCAGCCTGTAAACGTCTGTCTGGAATGAATACGATTTAGCATACAATAATTGAATTGAGAAGAAGCCTCATGCAAGAACAAACATGGGGCGGAATGCGGAATGTGATTTCATATGAACATGCTTCGAATCTCAGGCACCTATAAATACTTTTCGAAGCGAACAATAAGATTTACTCAGGAAATTTAATGGGAGAAATGAAGTTGCTTAAGGGAAATTAAAGTTTGCTCTTCAGCGAACGCAGCTCCTAATCTCAAGTACTCAGCACTTTCTAATGGGAATTACAAGATTTTGATGTTGTGGGGCCAATTAGTGCTGTCTACATAGGAGGAAGGATGATTAAGAGCTACGAGAAACAGCATGTACATCTACGCATGCATTTTAAGTTGAGGCTAATAACATTCCTCGGGCTAAGCCTAAGTACATCCACGGGAATGTGCGGCAGAGTGAAAGTTAAGCAGGAAGCATTAATCACATCATGGCCTCGTTCGGCAGTGAATAGGGAAACTAATTGGATACCATTTGCTGCCAAAGTTGTGAGAGGACATGAGGCAGAGATAATGCTGGTCCAAGTTCACTTTACAACAACCGCCAAGTCCTATATATGACTCTAAAACTACTTTCACTCGGTGGCTGAACTGGATTGGGCTGTAGAGCTACGGCATAGGCCTTGAAGCAATTCAAAAGAATTTGCTGGAAATGGTTGAATCTGCTCAATATGCAGGGCTATGGGGGTGAGTATTGGGAATCCAATACATGGACGAGCATTGTTTGTAGTGAAAGCCGTGTAACAAGATATCATTGAGAAAGTTGAGTCTAAAGTGCTCATCCATCCATCTCCGCCCAAGTCTCCCCAGTGAGTCTCTCGCCAAATACCGAGCATATTCAACTGCAACTGATCTCTTCGTTCCCACTCCCCCAAGTGAAAGCAATATAACGTGTACAGCAGTTCTGCAGCAGAAAACGACTCGACTTTACCCTCCATGAGCACACCTCTTCAGCGAGAATGAGCAAGTCAAATGCTTTCACTTGCCTGTCTTGTCTGGTCATTGCCCTCCATTCCCAGCACGCAGACTGTCAGAAAAGGCTTTGAAATGAAGTTGAGTTTGAGCTTCAAAAATTAGGCCTAGGGGCTTTAAATCCATTAAACTTCAATCAGTTGAAGAGCGAGGGTTCAATTAGTCTCATTAATTGCTCGAGCTCTCACCGGTTCTTAGGCTAATGCTTCCTCCTTCGGTCCTTAGGCTCTGAATCCTCTGAAACGCTCAAATGCCACGTAGTAGTGGCCTGCTCGAGGAGAAAGTCATCTTTTGGGAAGACGCTGTTCTATTTTTAGAACTCGCTCTCGGCCGCCGAGTGGCAACTCGTGTGGTGGTAAGGCCCCCTGCCCGGCACATCGACCAGACGGAAAGTCTGGAGAAGCAGACTGCTTGGCGTCACTTCGGGCAGGGCCTAGGCTCCTCGTGCCTCCTGGATCCCCAGCCACACAGCCTCCCTTCCACCAGCCACTTAGCCCCCATTCAACTTCAAAACCACATTTTTTTTCACTCGCTTCAGTCAAGTGGGCACCAAATCTATTTTATGAACCCTGGCCTTTCTGGGCTTGGCTATCATACCTCAGTCCCACCCAGGGCTTTCTCCAGGAAAAATATTCTAGCATATTGCACGGCTTGACTATCTAACGGTCGCTTGTACATTTTTTTTAAAAATCCGTTGAATTTCCGAGACTATCGATCCTTGGACTGGCCCGAATATCCGAATAGCTGATCGAATTCAAGACCTCAAATGAGCTTCTGTATCCTTCGCACAAGGCACAAAAACAGTACCCTGAGATGAGTTATTTTAGAAACCTAATAGTAGGTAAATAGTTGGATGTAAATAGGTTTGAAATAGAATATTGGAGATAGGCCTGGCTTCGAGAGTGGAGCCGAGTGAAAGCTATAGAAGAAAATTGAAAGGTTTTGTGAGCATAATATTATCAGAGTCACCATACCGGAGCCCAGCCAGCCGTTCAAACTAATATCCTCCAAGAGTCCCTCCTATTTCCTGAGTAAAATTCAAAGAAGAAATTGGTTTTCCAACTTTAAACAATACGCTGCTGCTATCTCCCTGTGCCGACAAGTTCCTTCGTTCTTCAGTCACTTCAATACTTCACTATACTAGGCACATACATACACAGTACAGAAGACAAGGGTACAGAAAACAGGCTGAAAAAGGCTGGAGGCGGACGGATGGAAATCGGAAGCATCTCGAAGCCCGACATTCGATGCAAGGAAAAATAGCTGGTTTCGGAGGTACAGCGATTGCACGGACGGGGCTTCTAAAATTCAAATTACACGCAATTTGGCTAAAACAGATTTTTTGGGATATTTTTAGAGGCCATTAGCTGAGCCTGGATCTGAATTGTCTGTCGACGAATCGTGAGAGAACTCATAGCTAATAATATATTAAGAATTGCAGAGTTTGTTGGTTGAAAGAGCTCTTCTTGAGTGAAGAAGTCTCATTGGAAAAGAAAGCTTGTGTAGAGAAAGTGATGCGTAAATGAAGTGATAAATAATGAAAAGGAAGAAAACAAGACAAAGTTTTCATTTCGAGTTATCATTCGAGCTCGAGGTTCACCTCTTCACTTTCTCCTTGACTAGTCTCCTATCTCCCACTCCCACACTCACTCCCGCTCCGACCAATGCTAACTAGACAGATAGGAATATTGAGATTGAAAGAGCTACTTAATTCAAAACTTTCCAGAGCCCAGGCAGAGATGAATTGAGCTTCAGGACGAGAACTCTTATTAATTTCTTACAACCCAGCAGCAGGAACTACGTGGAATGAGGCCTTCTTATTAGTTGTGTATATGAATTAGACAGGAGCGGACTGAATGGAGACTCTAATGGCCATGAATAGGCTGGCTGCTTGAGAAGAGGGAAAGCAATGTCGGCCTCAGTCCTAGTCCGCTGCTGCTGCTGCCTTAAGTGACAAATGTATTTCTCCATTATCATAATGAACGGCTCGAGAATTCCTAAGTGAGAGAGCCTTTTAATAGGAAGACTCAAAAGCTGATGCCAGGCAGGCAGAGGCTCCGAGCGTCTATTTCTACGCAAATTTTGCTGCAATGAAATTCTGCTCGAATTAACGACTACGATTAGAAATCAGATTGCGAAATTCTGAGTTGCTTTGGTACATGATTTAAAATTTCATATTTTCCCTATAGCCACGCATCCTAGTAGAATCTGGTGTTTGAATACGCAGCTACGAAGTGTCAGCGTCCCAAAATTTTCTCGGACGAAACTAGACCGGGTCTACTAGTCATTCGTAGCGGAGGCAAATGCTGAAACAAGTCGGGCCGAAGGAAGGACTGAATTTAGTTTGAGTGGTAGAGGCTGGTAACTAACTGGTAAGTGTTGCTGGTTGTATAGGTAGAGCTCGAGTCGGGTCTTAGTACAGGAGAAAACTATTATTATTATGTCGGACGATAATGCCCACATGGCCTCGGTCTCTCTGCTTTTAATTTCCTGAGAATAATGGAAATTCCTGTAGTCAGAACGAGTCTGTGATGAACATCAGGTCTCGGGAATGGGAAACTGTGCACAGTCCACAGAGGACTTTCTCCGTCTCGCTCTCCCATTACTCTTCCCACGCCCTGCCTCAGTCTGATTTCCACCCTCCACTACTTCCAAAGCATCCACTTATTCCAATCCCACTCTCACACAAAATACAAATCCAAACGGGCTAATAGCATACTATTTAGCTATTGCACTCGCTCCTGGAACCCTGGCGCCACTTACTTAAGCTCAAGTGTGGCTAATGGACAGGTGCTTATTGAAACGCTTCTCATAATTAACATGAACCATTCGTAAGGGTCTCTCGCTTTTAAGAAGTTTTAGCACGGATTTTAATTATGTTCGAAGCTGTGCCTATTTCCGATTTTTCATGTAATTTTCTCATTGCGTTTGACTAAATAAGCCACCCTAATTGGAAAAGAAACCTTGTAAATTAAGGGGTAATTGGTAGCGTTAATATAAAAATATCTTGCATTATAACTGGCGTTAAAACTATTCGCTATTATAAGATTTATTTTAGTTTCCGCAAACCAGAATCCTAGATGAAGACGTTGTACGTACCAGTGAAACTTTTTCATGCTGTCGTCATCTTTGCTAACCTCTTGGATCCCGATTACACGATCCCACCGCATGTAGGACATATAAATAGAACTTGAAGTAAGAGGAGCTCTAACACGAACTAAAATCCCGGGGAAAGTCCTTGAGGATTCCACAACAGCTTTTAAGAAGCTGTAGTGCTAAGTAATTCCGAGGAACGAGTTGAGCCCAATGAATTTATTCGTTAAGAAAGTTGAAGGGAATGGACTGAGAGTGAAAAAACGTGTAAACTAGACGAGCCGTGACCGCAGGCTCTGTTGTAACCCTCAAAACACCCTTTTCTCTAAGTAGTTGAAACTCTTTGGACTCGCCAGTTCCAGGCATCAAGTACTAGATCAGAGCAGGTAGTTGGACGGGCTCTAGTTGGATTCCTAGATCAAATTCTACCTCCAGGTCCTCAATACCACAGCCACACTTTTCCAGCCTGTACATCCCGACATTGTAGCAGTACAGATATAGCGAGTGAAAGTATTTTCTTTCAGTTGAGCACGATTGTGTTGTTTTAACAGTTTGGAGCGTTAGGCTCAAACTTTGGCTCGTTTGTATCGATGATTCCCTTGACACATCCGCTCGTCTGACCACTACATCAACCTCTGCTCAGCTCTAACGAGAAAAAGAGAAAGTTCCAGCCTGGACCCTGGACCAACGAAAATCAATCGTATATGCAGCATGCTTCGAGTGTCTCGAATAGCCCTATGTCAGCTTAAAAATTAAAACTTGCAAAAATAATATGTATTTCAGATATTCTTGCCATTTAAAAATATATAAATCCGTAATTAAAATACTTGGGTTAACTAAGTTTTCAGTTGTGAAGACAAATCCTCTTAGTATCTAAAACGCCGATAAAGTATGGTTACTTTCCGCCAAAAACGTTAAAAGCATTACGGATTATATCCCTAGAATGTCTATGATTTGAGCCGACAAAGTCAGGGATTGGCTGCTGCCAAAGGCATACGCTAAGCACCCGCATAGGAAGATATGATTCAAATTGTGAAAGCAGCTCACGTCGCCTTTCCTCCTTCACTTTTTGGACATTGGGATGAAAAAGCAGGGGAATTTGCCTGCTGACTTTCTCCCTCGCTCAAGCCTCCAAGTTATATATAACCTCGAATCGAAGGACAGGCAGCAGAGTCAGAGATATAGCCGCACACAGCATCCTTCTATCCAGTTTACGCAGAGACGTCTACCACGGCAAGAAACTTTCTTTTGGCAAAGATCTCGAGTTTTCTCATAGCCCCGAGCCCACATCAGAGAACCCTGTATTTCAGCATCTACGGGCCCAAGCTCCACTACTGTACAGACTCTGCAGTCCTTTGTCAACGCAGAACGTATCATAAAAGTAAGGGTGAAGGGGAAATTGAGGACAGCTCAAGTCATTCTCCCGTACAGAAATGTACTCAACACACATGAAGTAATGGGACCTCAGCCCCCCACGTCTCTCCCACAATTTATTACGACAAATTCAATTTATTTTAAAGGTTCAAAGGACATTATGGACAGATCGATTCTCAGCCTTCTCCAAGCACACATTTATTTATGAACTGTATTCAAAAATCAGAGTACAGGCCGCAGGGTGATCATTCGCTACAAAGTGGAACTTTCTCCGAAGAAAGCAGTTTTGCTACAGGTCAAGTAGCTTTAGAGGCTTTTACTTTTCATAAAATATTTACGTTAGAGAAGGCTTTTTGTGTGGCATAATTTCAAAATATTATACTAACGGAAAGTACGGAGAAAGCATGTGAAAGCATATTCCCAAGTAGCTCATTGTATTCCGAGTTCAAAGCCGTAAGGATTTATTACTAAAATATAACTGCGAGACAATGTAATTATGTAAATGGCGTTGTATGTAACTATTTTGTACGGAAAACTGGGGGTGTAGGGTGTTTGGATAATCAGAGCACGAACACCATTTCCTCTCCAACAAAGTTTTTTTCTTCTTTTTTGCTTCGACTGGGCTTCCTACTTTTTTTTCATATTAAGAAAATCATGCTTGAATTCACCCATCATTTCTTCAAAGTTTTCACTCCATGCTTTTCTCGTTTGCACAGGAGAAAGCTAAATGGCTAGGGTCATAATGAGAGTACTTAGCTCCCGAGAATTCTTAGTTTAAATTGACACAACATGCTACGAGCATTGAGAATTGAGACATTTTGAATACGGCCACGCCAAGTCGTACATGACTTGGAGGCTTGACGATTCTCAACGTGTGAAGAACTGTACATTTTAATTGAATTGACTCCTACCTCCCGAACTCGAAGCTCTCTAGCTTGGCAACATTATTTCAAATGAACACCCGTGGTCTTGGAGCTGGAATGACTCCAAGCCCAGGCCAAAGCCTGCAGAAAACTCATTATGCACATCTGACCTCGCTAATTAAATTGTGCTTAATTTAGAAGCTAGTATTCGACTTGTCTGACTGGAGCGAAGGAGGCAGGTCTTGGAATTTGGAATTCAACGCCAGTCCTGTATTTGAAGTACAGTCCAAACAGAGGGTCAGGTGAATGAAGCAATTTCTGGAGATCCAAAAGCCCAGCCCAACTGCGGGCCATATTTTAATGTTTTAGCTCAATTTGGCGAAGCTCTGGAGAAGAAAGTACCCTAGAGATGGCTGGAGAAAGCATTCTGAGACGGAGCCAGCTCAAGTCGATTGTTTAATTTAGAGCAATTCAAGTGTACGTAAGCCCTCGTTGTTTCGAGGCTGTTTCATGCATTCAGACTGGTTCGGGAGTGGCAGGGGTATTAAGCCCAGGCGGTTATGCCGGGCCCAGAGTTTCATTAGCCTAAGTAATAAATGATAGGAGAAGGTGAGGCTGGCATATTTTCCCTGTCATGTGGCTCAACTCATTAATTAGAAGCGTTAGTTTGGGGGTTGAGTGCCAGAGCGGCGGCGGCGGCAGAGTCCGAGCTCAGCACTTTTCCCCAGCAATGTACATTGTGTGTAAAATGTCTCCCTGCCCAGTAGTGCCCAATGCTGGGCTCTGGAGAGGCACTTGAGGACTCTAACTGGATTTTATTAGAACATTACTCCAGTCCACATTATTCCGGGCTACCTAGGTCCATGACTCCCTGTCGTAGGCTCCCAAGTGGAAACTGGAGGGTTCATTAGGCACACAAGTTACAGAATGCTATTTCAGTTATTGCCTAGCCCAGCATATTGTTTACTGTGCTAGGATACATTACGGAGTAGGCGAATAATTAACTTGATAGAACAAACTGACCAATTCGAGGTTGTTTATGAATATGACGGCACGTATACGAAACGAATTCCGAAACTAGAATAAGAATTTATGCTGCTTTGACTCTGCAGCTAATAAGTTCCAAGCGCGACACCGGTTTGGAGCTGATTTTTTTGTTAGACCGTTTTGATTCTTGGATTTAAATTTTTTCCCGAACGGCGACTCATCATGGAAAATCAACCTCAACACAAGTTTTTTTTACAAAGCTTTATTTTCAAAATGGGAACTCGAGCTTTTGCCTCTCTACTTCCCCGCTACGACAGGGGGTTTAGCGAGAGAAAGGTAGTAAAATATACAGTTTAATCAAAATGTGGTCTGAGCTCAAGAGCGGATGAGAGAGTCACAAACACAATCAGAGAGACTCCTTTCTGAGCAGAAAAAACTTTTTAATTCTTCCTAAAACTTCGCATTGTATGCCGCTCAGACTTGGAGGCTCGGATCCAGGATCCAGTCACTACACAGCTCATTCCCTTTCCCGGAACGAACGAACCGCTCGTGTCGTGTAGCTTTCATCTGTATTCTGTATCACAAAACACACGCTACTTGGCTGAAGCTGTTGTAGATGGAAGATCCTTATAGCCGATCCTTGAGCACACCGCATACCTACTCGAATTTGACTTCGACCGAAATGCCAGACTGTTTCTGCTTCCATGTATTTATTTATGCAAGTAAGCGTGATGTAAGAAAGGACGGATTAGATTGAGTGTGACTCATCTCACTCTTGCTCGACTTAATTGAACTCTCGCAGACGAGGATCCGGTACGAGGCTTCCTGGCGATGCCCTTGCACTTCCGTAGATTGGATTGGGTTTTGGGAGGAATACGCTGTTTTCAGCCATTTGGGTCAAATTTTTTAATGCATAATTTTTTGAATATGTATCAGGCGTCTGGGCCCCGTAGGCCCATAGCAAAGATCACATTTAAATATTAGATAATCGAAGTGAAAGTTCATGTCATTTCCATTGTATCATTTGGAAGAAGGTTAAGCGAAGTGTATTGAAGAAAGGCTTGTCAACGTGTATTGTTTGAGTGTAGGCTGTTGTGATCTGGAGATGAGAAGATAAGACGCCCGTCATCATCAGCCTAATGAGCAGAGTGCAGTGAGCAGACGGAGGCCTAGCGGTAGGCTCGGCAGCGGAGCCTCCCTAGAAGAGCCCTTCATTATCTCCTGTCTCAAGCCAAAAAGCCAAGTAATTACACATCCAGCCTCGCTTTTTGCTCCCAACTCCAGATCTTCTTCACTCAAAGGAAACCCAAACCACTACAACACAACTGACAAAAGAAATTCAACAACTCTTCAACTTCTTACGACTAATGGCAGGAGAAAGCAGGCAGCAGAGGGCAATATGCTCAAATAGAGCTCCACTCAAGCAAGGCTCAATGATAGCCTAGCATCATGCATGCCTGTTTTTGGAATTCGTGACTATCATGCTTTTTTATATTCTGGACAGGAGAAAGCTGACAGACTTCTATTTCGTTACATTAAATTCGAGTGGTATAATGATTACGTCGATTCATAATAATTTAAATTAATTTCAGGGTTAGACAAATTTTTAAAGTCATTTTGAAAAAAGGCAAAACATTTTGAGCCCAACCAGCGTCAAAATGCCAAAGGTCAACCACGCCAATTTAAACTTGAGGATCCTCACAGACCTGTAGATATTCGTAATATTTCTCTCGAAAATAACTATTTTGTGGACGCGAGCAATTTCCTTTTACAAGTAAGCAATGTTGAGAGATGCTTGAAGTACAGAGTAAAACTGAAATTTTCGCTTGAGGCTCTTGTGAAGAGCCTTTGTGTGTGCGGTGGTGAAGCTGGGCTGAGAGATGAAGAAAGTGGAGAAAAGAGCCTAGCCGCAAAAGTGAAAGTTCATTCCCCCCAAGTACTCTTCCCTTTCTTGAGCCAGGCCAAAGAGAAGCTCAAAGCCTTAAGCAAGCAGCCTGTCGTCTGAGCTCCAAATAATAAAAATATAATTTGAGTAATGGAACCACCATTATGCTAAATGGTAAATATAGCACATAAGAAAATGAAATATTAGCCAATCTCAGCTGACATTTCCAAACGGTTATATATTTTTTTAAAGTTACGCATTTTTACCAGAGTTCTAAGCCCACTACATAAGCCGTTCAATTAAACCCTTCGAATTTCATGTTTTGTTGCAAGTAAAAGTTTAAAAGCTATCAAGTAATGCTCGAGCTCGTAATTCAAGTTGCGCATTTTTCGATCCACGGACACTCCAAGTAAGCATTTGTAAACAACGAATAGATAAACAGATTACCTAAGCCTGGATTCGAGCTAATAATTTGTGTCTGTCAGTTGATTCTGACAGTTCGGAGATGAGACAGAAGATGCTTTAATATGACGATTTCACTGAAGTGTGACAGTGTGGGTGAGCTTTGTGAAAGGCTAAGGTACTCTACGGAGAAATTCATGTGTGAGAGAGAACTTGAGCCCTGCCCAGACACACGTCTATGAGTTAGAGATCCTATTTGGACACACGAGACATATTGTGTATTTCGTTTATGTATATTGCTAGAGAGCTAGACTGGCATCGTAGGGGGAGAATGGGCTTTCCTCTTTAGCCAGGAATCTTTGAGAAATGTGACATGTGCCCGATTATGAAAATCGAAAAATGAGGAGAAGCCACTTGCATCTGCTATCTCCCAACAACCCTCGTTCCTACTGCGAGAACTCGGAGTGAAAGCACATGGGGCACCTTTCTCCACCATCCCTCTCCTCCGCCTTTCCCATAGACTGAATATTAGAAAATATGAATAAAATCCATATTCACAGCTTCCCGTCCAAACTTTCTCCTAATTCGGAGTGATCAAGCCAAGGCCCTGGCTCAACCAAATCCCTTTGTTCTCTGTCTAATCAAAAAACGGTCCATACAGGCATAGCTTCGCTTGGAATATTAATACAAGTGGCTCGGAGCTCCGGAATACGAAAGCTGTCAGGGTTTCTTCTGCATTTGGGCTGCGGCTTTTCGGATGAGCCGAAGTGTACATTTGGCAAAAAATGGTACGTGTTCAGCTGGAGTTGAGCGTTAGGGACAGGTTCTGGATCTCGACTTTCACCTGGGCCCAAACGCCAGAGGCTGAATTGGCCGACGCTCATACTCATTTGAATCCAATGCCGAGTCGGGATCTATGGCTGAGTGGCCGCTCCGAAATCCGAGCACTCATTGGAAGTAATTCTGACCGTTGTTGCTCGACTATGGCTTTTAAATGGAATGAAAAATTAATTGGACGGGAGCTGGACGTCCATGTGGAAGTGAGGACTGGGATCATATTCACTTCTCCAAATCCTGAAACTGGTTTGACAAATTGGTGAAAAACAAACAGTAGAATGAAGCTCGTTGCTCGTTCATTGCGGTAGCATCTGCACCACCAGCCAAGTAATTAGAAATTAGAACCCAGGCCAAAAACACACAAACTCAGCCAAGCCATTTGCAATCACGGCGTTTGCAAAGAACAGAGCCAATGTCCGTTCTCTGCATGTGTTGGATAATTCATGGGACAATGGACTGGGCAGCTCATACAGCCCAGAGAAAGTAATTACGGATACGCTCGAAATACTAATTAGGTGTACCTACACTAAAATTATTATGATTTCGCGTATTAAACACGTAAATTTGCTCAGTGTCAGGTGGATTCTCTTGTTTAATTATGTACCGACTTTTGAGCGCAACTCAGCTGAATTGATCGCAATTTCGATTTTGTGGTTTTTGTTGCGTAAACAATTCCGAACTAACTCAAATAAATTATTAACGTGTTTATTTTCATTAGTTTTTTTTTGGTTTAACTGACGTCAGAAACATAGGCAAATACCCTTGATCAAATCTGTCGTCTGAATTGAATGCTAGTGGAATGAGAACGGAATAGCTTCTTGGTCCCCGTGTAATCTGTGACCTGGATCTAAGGTCATTCGCATGCCAAAATATGCCGGATCAATTTTAATCCTAATCCATAACGCTAAGCTTCCTGGTTTCGGTGAGCCGTGACCTGGAACCTGGATCTGTACTAGATCTGCGGTCATCGACATTTTAGCATAGGTCAGATCAATCTTACGACTAGTCATCCTTGGCAGTTTCCTCGTACTCATGTGTCGCGACCGCGATCTAATCTAAGCTCATTGGCACTTAGGGAAATACAGTAGGTCAAGCCAATCTCTGGTTAAACTTGTTCGAACGCCAATGCGATGCGAACCTAACTCATTCGTTTACTTATAATTACATTTCGCTTATTCTGTATAGCGACGAACCTGATATTTTATCGGGCATTAATTTAGTCATTGTATTTTAAAAAACGAGTAGTTTTGAGAAGGGGACCCTAAATCGGCTCCGTGTGTCCCATTGATGATGGAACTCGGAATCCGGGAACAATGCCGTGTGCCGTGGGTTGCAAAGGGTCGTCCCCATAAGCTTCGAGGACAAAAGGGAACTTCGGTCCCAAGATCCTCAGCCCAACTAACGAACATATGGGCTTCAACTTTTTTGTGTGCCTCACTTCGCACTAAACTCTGGTAAAGGGATTCAAGCACGGCCAGAATAATGCTCTCAGTCTCCGCGTGTACAGATACATATGAACTACAGCACTACAAAAGAAATCAGACGGGATTTTTTTCTCTAGTTCGGCATCTCTGCCGTCTCTCCGTCTGTCCATTTTCATCCCGAGTCCTGAAAGCGTCAGGGCATTAGCACAGCCCAAAAGGGAGAACTCGACCCACCAGTGCCCGTTTTCCATAGCCAAACCCACCCTAAAGTATTTGCCGGGTTACGGCAGTTTTATACCGGAACGAAAATCTTTATTCCTTCGTTTAATATTTTCGGCCATAATCGCCACCGAGCTCGTTTACCATATCAGGACGAAGGCAACACAGCAAAGCAGAATGCTAGACAATTTTAAATGTATTTAAAGGGTTGTCAAACTGCGCAGAGAGGCAGTCGAGATTTTTATGTCAACTCAGCAAATTAACTGCTTTAATTGGGGTTGGCTATTTTACTTCGACCTATTGGTTTCGCTGGATGAAGTTAATAATATTTAATTTTAATTTTAATCCGTCGACATTACGGAGGCACAGACAGCCCAGAACTTTGCCATAAGCCCGCTTTCGACTAAGGCAGTCGACGATACACAATACCCGATTTAATAGTGTAGTACTAGCTGATCCGGGTAGAAATTCGGGTGATGCTGCTGCTGCTTCAGCATGGACTTGGGAATGGGCAATTTTTTTTTGGTCGGAGGAAAGAGATGCGCAAGAGAGAGCGGAGCATAGGAGAGCGTCCTAGTCCATGGACCGGGCTGTGTCAGCCTCCAGGGCTCCTGGCAGCTGAAAAACGCGGAGTCTGGAGCGCCGACATGGTCTTCACCCCAGCCACAGCCTCCCTGAAACAAGTCCAGACAAAAGCTCCCACTTTCCAACACACCCCAACCACTTCGCTCTCATCCTTTCGCCCTGACAGTCGCAGCTTCCCAAGCTCATCTCCGCTAATAAGTCCAGCACAGTAGCACTACCGTTGACTCGTCTTCTACGCGACTTGATTCTAGTGCTTCCGTCTTGAAGCCATCCGACTGTGCTCCTTGCTCACTCATGTGATCTCAAGAGACGTAAGCGGATTTTCCATTCAGAGCACAGACGAGTCCATAGTCAAAAGACGACTCTGCTCCTGACTTGACTCAGCGTTCGCCTCACTTCCCCTAAACTATAGCGTTGACAGTGGAGAAAGCAGGCTTTCGCCCTGCATAAGCTAGCGTTCTCAGAAAAGGTCCAATTTTTTGTAGACTTTGTCTGTTGGCAGAGACGAGGAGACCAGCAGGGTGCGCTGGGTGAAAGGAGACAAGAGTTCTCCTGAACATCATCCGCCTTTTGTCTCACATCTCTTCTGCTCCGCTACTTCTCCATTACATTGTTTCTCACTCCTGTTAGCCTCAATTCACAAGCCTCTGACTTCCAGACAGACAGAACAGAGCAGGTAGCATACAGCCCAAAGACTCTTACCTTTCACCCTCCAACTTTCTCCAGACAAAGAACCAATTTACATAGAAGCTCTAATGCCTCAGAACATCTCAGAGTTACGTACTTACGTTTGCGACGAAAACACACCCTCAATTTCAAAATGGTGACGCAAGACTCGAGCTTTCAAAGATCTCTCTACTGATATCACCAACGCCAGGTAAGCTGAACTCCATTTAAACATTAATTCTAAAAATCAATGAAATTAAGTTTGCCTAGCATATAGCTTTGGAATTTAAAAACACGAAACGCAAGTGTTTGGAGTATTTTTCAGAGAAATTAGAGCTTAAAATTTTATCCATTGAAAATACTGGTTATGAGCTATTCAAAATCTACGCAGTACATAACGAATGATATTATTAACTCAATGTAAATCGTCTTATAATTTACTAATAACATACTCAAAAAGTAGAACGGCAAATTCAAGCTCCATTTACGAAGCTTTACCGACAGCATAGGATTACAAATTACGAACTAGAGCTCGTTGAATCATCAGGTATATGAAAACATGAACAAATCTAAATCCGCTTAAGGGGGATTTTCAGTTATTATATTTTATTCCGATAGTCACCGGCGGCGGAGAATCGCCTCATTAAATAGTTTTTCGTCGTTCTATTCACCCATTTCTGAATGAAGCATACAAAAGTGGATTGAAGCCATAGAAGTTGGATTGTCATAAAGGATACGACATAGCTATTGTCTGATGAATACTCGGCTTAAGAGCCTTATCAAAGTTTGAAGTAATCACGACGGAAGTTTATACCGGATTAGAAATGATCTTTGCTTACTCATCTGAGTTTGATCGCACTCTGTGTAGGCGTTTGCGGGCTAAAGCATCGAAAGTTTTGAGCATAATTGTTATACGAGATCTAGGAGGCATAGCGAGGCTGTCTGACGCGGAAACCCACGTAATTCCAGACTTAATGAACTGATGAGCAAATATTTTATGATGCTCAGAGCTGGGAGCTGAGGCGGGTGAGGAGAAAGCAAGTCAGAGTCCGGCTTGGAAGCGAACAGATGGAAGAGAAAACAGGGCGTAGAAGAAAGCCCATCCCGTGAAGAGAGCTATAGCCCAAGTCCTCTGCATAGCAAGGCTCCTAAGTACTACTGCCAGCATTGGAGGCGATGATGAGTTGGGAAGTTGAGTTCAGCAGTAGTGCTGCTGCTGCTGGAGTGCTGGGAGCTGCTGGAGAGAGCGAGGCAGTAAGTGCGTCACGTCATGCGATGATGATGGGACTGCTCACTATATCTCTCCCCTCTCTTCTCCCTACAGAGACGCCAAAAATTGAGCCGATTGGAATGACGAGAGAGAGAGAGAGCAGAAGACGAGAGGCACACAAGGAGAAGAGCTAGGGAAAAAAAATACAGGCTCTTTTCTCCCCGAGAAAACGCCCGGCAGTCATTTTCATTCCGAAGGGAACTGGGGATTTTCCTGGGAATGGACTGGGACAGGGCTCGAGACGTGGCAGAGACTCATCAACTCCGGTCTCTCGACTAATAAGCGCTCTGGCTGGTGAGTAAACTTGTCTCTATTCAGCCCTTCCTTTTCTTTGCTCAGTGTACATGCTTTCACGGCTTTCTCCAAGATTTTTGCTACTTTCTTCGTTACGTGAACTTTTTCCTGTGTACTTTCTTGTACAGTCGTCTTCTTGATATAGCCTGGCGTGATTTAATGATAGAAAACTCGCACTTTCTCTTTTCCTTGTCCGTCCGGCCGTGCTTTGAGCAAACAAATGATTTGAGTCCAATTTACCAGCCCCTGCTCCCATAAATACTCACTTCCTTACCTGCACGAGACGCGGGCTTTTCTTCTTCCTGAGAAACGGCAATTGCTAGGAGGCATTTCTATAGCTACGTGCATTTAACCAGAATGGTCCAGGAGCTGAGGCTACCCCCACCTCCGGTGAGGTGTCACGAGACGGCCTTCCATTATAGTCCGTGATGAATGTCCGACAAGGGCTTTCGTTTCTTTTGCACCTTTCTCTGATTCACATTTCTCAATGTCGAGAAGATGGGGTGGGGGTGTGAATGGATTTAGGATTTAAGCATTTTCCAGTGCCGAGCAAAAATTAATTTTCCACTTTAGCGACTTCCGCTTAAAATTGAGGCAGAGAGAGAGAGAGCATTGATGTTCATTGAGGTGAGAGATGCGGAATTCCGAGATTCAGCTTTCACCCATGGCCCATGCAAGTACCTAATGACAGTCTATCAGAGAGAGACGCTCATAAAGGGCCCTAATGGTAATGGAACAGAGAACCTGGCCTGAGCCTAATGTAGAGTGAGGAAATTCATAGGGCAGGAAATGATGGAGGGGATCACCCTCTGCTCCTTCAGGTCTTCCGTGTGTTAGATAGTCTTTGTATCACAAAAGACAGTTCATGGCGTCGGTGGTGAAAGCAAGAGAGATTGCTAAGCTTACATTCTCTTTGAAACTGTCTCTGTCTGTTTAGATGTACGTTAGGCTGGAGCAGAGATTACAGCATCTTCTGTTGAAGGACGCAAGAGGAATGAGCATCATTTTTTATCACCAACACTCGGGCATGTGGGAAATTGGGCAACTGTCGCTTTATGGATTTCAATTATGAACCTTCGCTTTTTTCAGGGCTCTCAGAGCTCTTCAGGCTAACGTTTCATGACAAGGCGTGAACTCATCCAGGCGGAATCATATCCACAGGGTTTGGGTCATACTTTAAATTCTAAGCGTTTTCAAGTGGTAAAAGCTATCGAGCAAAAATTGAAGTTTAAAATGCTATTGACCCTGCCCCTCCCGCAGTCTTTCTAGCATAGAATGAGGTCACTACTACAGTCTAGATTTGGATCATGATTTTGTGAGTAAAGTGTGAGAGCATTGGGAGGCCCGTTATGTTATGTAATAAAGGGTCTGAGTCAAAGCACCCCAGTTGTCGGCAGCCACACAGCTTCCTCCTCAGCTGAATCATTGAGCCCTAACCCAGGCCTTTGTTCAATAAGACCCTATAAATTCGTATAGACAGAGAGCATCTCCCGTTTAATCTCTGTAGCTGTGATGGGGTAGACACATCCGTAGTGACGCTTCATCTCGGCTCTCTAAAAAACCTGGAGATCAAGCATATTTATTCCAAGCCCTACGCAGACATGTGTGGCAACCCTTTCAATTATTTTATATTTCCCCATCAAGCCGACTTCTAGCCTTGACTCTGCACTTCCAATAAGTCAGGGCAACTTGAAACTTGGGCACTGATCTGCGCGTCTCTGTCGTCGCTAAAAAGCATATTAGAAGTCTCTGGATAACTGTGATGTAAGTTGATTCCGTCGTCCTATCTCTCCTTTTCAAACTCACATTAGTCTCCCAGTGTGCGTCCCTCGGCTCTTCATATACGAACACACATTCAGTTCAATTTTCAGTAGCTCTCCTTTATTTTTTGCGTTCTCCCTGCGACCCAAGCTTAAAGCCCTAGCTTGTTAAAACACTGGACTAGGCTTCCGTGGATTCAGGATCGAGATGAAAATAAATGACTCTAATTTTGTGGACCTCCGTCGTTCTCGGATCTCGAGATCCAGGACGGCCTAATAGGACGCAATGCGTCAGATATTGATTCCCTACGGTGAGAGGACTGGGCACAAAAAAAATGAGATCTCTCCCAGATCGAATGCCTGCTGCGCGCCGATTGGAAGTATTTTTATTTATTCATCGGAAAAAATGCTCATTTTGAACGGAAAAGTTCGCCGTTTCAATTACGGAAAATTATGCCCTGGCGTCAGACAAATTCAACATACAGTGAGACGAAGCTTATATCTTGAGTTTGTCAGTTGTGGTGTACGGCATAGCGCTAATCAGAAGGGTCTGGTAATTAACCGTTTCCTCGGCGTCATTAGTCAGAATTCGACTTATCAGTCGGCGGCTGGTACATCCTGTCCACTAAATTCTTTTAGTACACGCACTGATGCTTCGTGAATTAGTACTAGTACAAAATATTAGAATTCCATCATTCATTGCTGCGCTTAGTTTTTAGTTGCAAAATGACCTGACCTTTTAGGAGCCTCACCCGTAGTAAAAATAGAGCTAGGAAGACAGGCAAAGGCAAGCGGCATGGCATTGTACTCCGCAGCTTGGCATTTCCAGGAAGCAGTCTATAACGAGCATATAAAAGCCTGACCAAATACTCCAGTAGAAATGGCTACTAACTCTAGATATATAAGTACTCATGTTTATGATGGGATGAGTCGTTCATGCGTCCATTATTGGTAGTAAAATGAAGATGTTGGAGCTTCTTGGCTCCATCATCGCCCGACTTATCTCTTCATACTTCAACCCCAGAGTCTGCATGTTGATTAGAGTCGGCTCCGATCCAGGGCCAAACTCCAGCCTTGACTCTTTCAATCTAACTTCAGCTCCAGTTGCCGTTTTATTCTTCGTATAGCATCTTGCCTTTGGCTCCATGCCTCTAATAATAATTCGGAGACATGGCTGCTGGACTTTGGCTTGACCGAAATCCTGGCATTACCCATTAAGCCATGCGGTTTTGAAAGTAATTACTAATTAGACGAAATTCTAATGAGTTGTTAGTGAACCGCATAGAAGTCATTAGGCCTCCGGATGCTTCTGTCCCTGTGGTTTGCGTCGAGCTCCTAATTATGAGTTTGAGTCTACTTACACGACTCGGTGACATTAACTGTGTGTGAGTGTGTCACAGAAGAGCAGATAAGCTTATTTTTTTTCTGCCTCTGATCTGAAACATCCTTCATAATATGATACAATGTCTGTCCAATGCATGTGCGCTACTGGAATGGGAATTACAAATTAGAACCGTTATTTCATTAGACGCCACATATTCTGGCTGGGGTCAGGCCTATCACCCCCTGTGGTTTCGCCTGTTTGTTTAACTGAGGGAACGAAATCTGTAGAGCATAATGAAGCAGGTACACACGTTCAATCGACCTTTTTGAGGCTTACGGCCTACGACAGCATATCCAGGCTTATTGAGAAGATAAGCCGAATTTATAGAGAGAGCTTTTGCTACGATGTATCTACTGCCACGGAACAGAACGAAAATGTGACGCTACAGAGACACTATATTTTTCTGGTTTGAGCTGATAGGAACGCTGACAGTGTGTGTGTGTAATTTGTGGGCTATCTATCTGTCCGCTCATTTGAGCTCACACTGTCTGCAAAGAATTAGTAGGTCGTCGTACTTCCACGTTCCAGGTCATCTTCTCTACTCATCTCTTCAGTTGTCCTTGTCCGTCCACCAACTCGTCCGCAGTCTCAAAATTACATCACACGCACCCACAACCTACCTGTTTTCAGTAAACGTTGTTATCTCAAATTTTGGTAAATATTTATTTTTGAGACGTCGGGTAAGTCTAGCATTTTTTTTGTGTTCAGATTTCATTTCAAATGGCATGGCATTACTGTAAATTTTAACGTTGCGTTGAAAACTCAGGAATTTCTGAAACTCCAGTAAAAGTTTGAGTTTGTAACTCTGAACCAGAGTCAGAGGAAGTGAAGTAAATGCTTAATTAATAACTTGGAATTGGTGAAATATTCAAAGACTTTTCCTGTGTAATTAAGTGCAGAAGGGTTGGTAGATTTCCTAATGATCTTCACGCCCCGAGTTCAGGCCTCTACTTCGGCCGAGGCAGATATAGCGAGAGTTGAAATGAAGGTTTCGGACTAATCAAAACTCCGTTTCAAAGGCTTAACTCCCCAAACATTTCTTAGGAAAATTAAATGAAAAGGTGTCTCAAAGTTTATTAAACTTTTCTGTTGCGAGATATTTACTCTGCCTCCCTAAGGCGTATTCCGGGCTCATTTCCAAAAATAATTGTATTTCTAAAAATTTAGAGTTTCTAGCTATATTCATCTGTGCTAGATTTATGTCGAACGAATTTCTGAGTTTAAAATGGATTAGTAAATCGTCGAAATAAAAATCAGGTTACCCCTTAATTTCGACTATCAGCGCACGCCCTTAATGCTACCCGAAGTAAATATGTAGATTTTTAACGAAGTGAATAAATAAGGAATTCGGGTCGGCTTGTGCAGCAGGAGAAAGCAGACGCAGCAGAGACATTCTTTTTGTTTCCAACAACCCCCAGACAAACTTTTTCTGTTCCTTTGAGCAGCCGACTTCTCATTAAACCCATCTCCCCGTCTCCCAAAAATATTTCAAATTTCAAATAGAAAGTTTTTGGCATAAGGAAAATACTTAAAGCTATGCAGTCTTGCTGCACCAGCAGCCTTTGACTCGGCCCTTCTCTGATTTCTTCTGTCTAATTGGCTTTAATCTTTAATTTCAAAGTCTGCACAACTCCGTTCCACTCACACGGCGGCGTCCAATTTACATTTCTAGTTCTAGGAATTTATAATGCTATTAGGCCGTCGTCTCGTAGCCACGTGTAATTTCGAGCTCAAGGACGAGATTTAACGTCGACTGATAAATGCGGAATTAAATTAATTACGAAATTGTTTGCTAAAATTTGGAACAGTTTTCTTCGAATCGTACCCCCCAAAATCTGACTAGAGATTTCTAAATATTTTCGTAATTGCTTGAAGCCCTAAGCATACGTAATTCCAGATCCCCGTATTACACAATTGAAACCCCTCAAACAAAAACGCTTGAATTCGATCTTGAAATTGAATTTTGAGTCCACAAGACGCCTGTTTAGAACTTGAACACAATGAAACACATATGCCCTATTGTTGTGAGGTGGTTTTTTGGACGTTGTTGTTCACAATCTTTTGCTTTTTGAGAGAAACCTTGTACAATGCAATTGGTATTGTGTGTCTCCGATTTCCTGGCGTCTTTTCAGCCTGAGCTCTGGCTTCTTAGACTGGGGTCTGTTTATCTTCTGTGCTGGTCCTCCGTCGTGTCTGGGTTATTTTGAACACTCCACAGCGTCTTTCATTTATTTCATTTTCTTCTGTGGTCTTAAGATCGAGGACGGAAGAATAGAAAGAAAAAGCAATTGGCCTTCTTCTGCTCCGTCACTCAAGTGGGCACTTCCTCTTTCCAATTCTATGGACAAGCAATTGTTTGGACAGCAAGAAATAAGTCTAGCTCGGGGTCAGAGAGTCCAGAGCTAGACAGCAATTTATAGAACAGGCAATGGGCAGCGTTATCGCCCGTCAAATTTCCTGTCAACACACCGTATCATACACGTTTGAAAAATACCTAGTCAGAAGTCACAGTTAACTTCAGAGTATCGGGAAAAATCAAATTTTTAAGGGAGAGAATTACACAGAGAATTTACCCGCGCATTGTTTATAGACATTATACTAGACATTTGATACAGATACAACCTCGCTCTATAGATATGTAGATATATTTATTGTCACTGAAGATGAGCATAATACTAAAAGCATGTGCTCCATCAATCATCCGGCGAAGGCCGGTCACGTTCATTCCTCATCCAGCGCATCAGTATTGCCATTCAGCGCGGCAACGCAGCCAGTGTATTAGCAACTATTCCACCCTGTACTAAATTT
>VNWX01000156.1:0-29397 GCA_009869905.1 Ceratophysella communis
AAATCAGCACGCAACACGCAACCCTCGGGGTTAGCCTTTGACGACAAGTTGGATAATTAGTTTCGTATTTTTTGGCACCAGGCCTCTAAAGCAGATCACAATTTTCCTTCAAAATTTAAGTAAATATATGTAGTCATGTTCCAGAACCCCTTCTCCACTTGGGCAGAGGTTATATTAGCTCTTATGCCTTTCTTTACATACACAAAAAAAAAGAACTTCACTTCCAAGTTTGATGACAAAAGGGAATTAAATTCCAAGGAGAAAAATAATTAAGTCAACACGGGAGAGAGTGGGAGTGTTCCAGTTGAAATTTTTGTTTTTCTCTGGCTGCCTCTCTCCTGACGTACACAAATGAACTCACATCATAACTTGAGAAAGTTATTTTGCTTGACAGTGATTAGTTCCAAAGTTTTTCTGCCTCCCGGTTTTCCATCGTGGGAGAACTCAACTATCTGCTACTTAAAACCTTTGAACTTTTACTCGTCGTCAGAGTCAGTAGTAGTGGCTGGGGCAGAAGAGCTCCTCGAGAGAGACTTGATGATGCTTGGGAGGAGGGAAACTGGCTCAGCACGACGAGCAGCCATGTAATCAGCAAAAGGACTTGGACAGACGATGAGCTGGAGACTAATTTGGTGGACGAACTGGAGCTCTCGCTCGAAGAACTGCCTGGCGTCCCGTTACCTAGACACACACAGAGAAAGTCATAACGAGCCAATTTAACACTTTCGAAAACACGACATCAAGAATCTTTCAATAAATTAGAACCGTTTCCCCGTAATTGGCCCAATTCCAATAACTTCGTGATTCGTTAATTGATTTTAATTAATGTGATTGAGTTTAATATATTAATCTTGCTGACTTTCTCTTGGCAGGAGGCTTGTGTCAAAATTTGGAAGTTCAACCAAAATTTGCACTGTAGCCAATGTATCAGTATCATGCAAATTTTAAATTTCAGTTTTATCTGCATGGGGGTTAGGTGTCATAATCTTTTACTCTATTTTGTGCTTCCAATTAACGGTCTACGCATCGTCAATGAAATCGGAAATATCTGCAAGCTGTAGATATCACTAAATTAGGCATAGCATAGGACGGTGTACTGCTTATGCCAATCCAGCCTCAAAGCTAACTTTTCGCCTTTCACCCCAGAAAGCTACTATACATGGACAAGCCGCAAGGTAAGACACCTGGGTCAATTGTTTGTAGGTCGACTTGTGTCTAGGGAAATGATGCGCAAAATGCGAGCTCAGCCTGACCTATTTATCCTTAGAGAACCAAAAGTTTTGAATCAACAATAGTGCACAAAGTTTGTAATAATTCCTAATGTACGTCATTCAAATTCAATGCCACTACAACTCCAGTCCTGTTTCTGTCACATCGGAAATAGAAACGAAACATCAAAAACTTTGGCCTACTATTGCTACTGGGGGAGACATGTCAAAATAGTTCATATTCGTGAAAGGAACTCTATTAACAGTGCGTACTTTCGGATGCCAACTGGACGCAAAGTCGCAGAACAAACAGGACTACCATCGTAGTAGTTCGTAGATTTGAATTAAAATGTAAAAAAAATCTAGTTTTTAAAAAAGAAGAAACGTAACCCAAAAGTTACGTTGAAAAGAAATCGGAAAAGCCAAGGACTAGAGTAAGAAAAGAAAAGTTATATCTGGCCATCCACGTCGACATCCATGTGAGATGGATGATCTGCATTGAAATGGGAAAAGTTTCGTTTGCCTACTTTCTGTCTCCGCAGGTTTTGCCCTCGTTCCTAATCGATGGACGTTAACGTGAGTGTGTCACAGATAGGAATGGTTATTGGATCACCACAGTCCTCGAGATTTCGGAACATGGAACCACACACAAAGGAACTTCATACTGGGAAGGAAATGCCGTATGCAGAAGTTGACCAACTCAGCATGTGGTCATGCTCCAACAATTCAATGAACTTTTGCAAACTTTATTACGGAATTTATTAAAATTCATGAAACGAAACTCGGTCTTTTAAATAGTGGGCATTTCAAAGTTAAATAATAATGCATATTTCGGCATAAAAATGAATACAAAAAATTTTATTCTAATCAATATTCCATGATTATTTGATATACGATTTCTTTCAATATTTGAATAGTTTATTTAAAGCTCAAATCGCATGTATCTGAGCAAATAGCTTACGAATAGGAAGATCACGATAGACCATAATACTCGATTTAAAACCGGTCAGAAGAAGAAACAACTTTATTCGATGCTACCCCATTTCATGTCCATTTTTCTTATTGGACTCTATAAACATCTCGTCTCTGAATACATATATCTTTCTTTTTGCGTGCGTCGTGCCGAGGGAATCAAGCTGATTGAATTTCGTCAAGTGCACTAGACAATCCTCCGCATTTGTTTGACTGGAGAGAGGCGAAGAGGGAAATGAAAGGCGGGTTTGGTTCTGTCTAAAGAGTTGAATAAATAGAGGAAATTGCGTGCAGTAAAAAAAAAGAAGGCTGGGCAAACCTGGTGAATTGAGTGAAATTTGTTTCCCTGTCGAGTCTATGGTTCCCATGACTGAGGCCGAACGCGGCTTTTCCTCCTCGATTTGGATCTCGGTCATCCGATGGTAGATTGAGTACACACTTGCAATACACTTCAGCTTGAGAAGTCCGTTCCGAAAACTGTTCACATCCGTATCTGTCTCAAGTGAATACTTGACCCAGGCCCGCTTATTCGCATCAGGAAACACGGGCAACTCACTGATGAACTGATCCCTCACCTGAAAACAATATAAAACATGAGTGTCAATCTAACACCAGTTGATGCTCTTCAGTTTGGCTTTACATCAAAGGCGAGGCTATCCAAGCGCGATCAAAACTAGTTACAAGGGTGCTGCTAAGATTCGACGTTCGCGCTCGCATGCTGAATCAGCACTGGTTTCAAGTTCCAGTTCGATGGTTTAATTAGAGCTAGTTAAAGTCAAGCGCAATTACCAAGTTTTTAGTATACATTTGTGTACCGATGCCTTCGATCCTTATTTTATTCCGACTAGAGCCTGGACCTTCATTTGTAAAACTCGACTGCTAGCTAGGTTCCATCTGGATTCGATCCCAAAAAAGACTTCTAGTTTAAACCAAAGCACGACCACTCTAGACGCTGACACACAAACAAACCCAATTCAAAGAAAATGTATATGCTTTCATGGTTCTACGAAATCCCATTGCCATTTTAAAGCCTTGAGTACAGCTGGATTCCTCAAACCAGTTGTACGTACGTCCGTGCATGGACAGCCCAGCACAACGGGTCAAGTAACGACTATGAGCTAAGTTTACTTCTTTTTCGGCGTAAGAAAGCTTTCAATCTCAACTTTCTCTTTTCTTTCAGCTCGACTTGTTCCTAGCTCAATTGAATTGTAGTCCTGAGCTCTTTTGTTGGACCTTGCCGAAGAAGCAGGTGAAGAGGCTGAGCGTGAAGACGGCGTGAGAGAGTCGCCGGTAAGGGATTATAAAATGAAAAGAAAGCCATCAAATCCAAATGACTAAATCAATAGAACAGAGACTTTGGAGAGATCTTTCTTTGGAGAAAGAGAGAGAGATCGAGGCAAGATGTGAAATCCAATTTACTTGTACAAGCACTTCATTACGACTCACCTATAAACATCCTCATGCCTCACAAATAGGTACTCACTCCGCGACTTATTAAACTCTCTACCTTTCGCTTGTTCTACACTCAACCCTCTACAAAACTCCTTCTCCTGGAAGTTACAGATTTCAAGAGTTGACTCTGCTTTCTTTAGAAAGTATCTGGTCAACAAGTCGCTGTTATTTGGGTCGACTTTCTATTGCAAAACTCTAATAATTATTTATTCAATTAGGAGTAATTGCATGGGAGATACGCAGAGATATACATATACAGTTTGTGAGCAAATTCATTAAATTATTATCCCGCTAACAAACACAGTTTTACAATCGAGGCACAAAACAGTTAAAAAACAGAAATATCTCGGGTTGCTCCAAATGTCCAGTATGTCCACTGATGACAAATTTTCGATAAAAATGTCATATAATTAAGAGCTCACAAGTTTTTTACAATAATGACATAATTAAGCGCGTATAGCACATGTATACTGTCAGTACATGTTTATAAACCTGTGTTGAACGCATTGCAAAACATTTTTTAAAAATCTTCTCTATTAGCGATTTAGTTATGAGTACAACGTTTATCTCAGGTATAAATTTTTTACCCGGCATTCGTTTGAATTAGCCTAAAATATGATCACCTAAAAACCGGCGTACATATGTCGTAGAATGATTTCTGATTCTGCCGTGTTCCACCTTAGAAAGAAAAGGTTTGGAGAGAAAGTTATAAGTCCACAGCCTCCTGATTTTTATCACTTTCCATTCCAAACTCCTTTTCTCAGTGCCATAAAGTAGCAGAGTTACAATTTTTATGGATGACTTTTGACATATGTCGTAGTTCTTTATAAGTATGACACTATTGGGATTTAATAAAGGAGGGACGTGAGGCCGAGCAAGGGGGCACACAGAACTTTCTTCTATCAAATACTACAGCGAGTATATACCAAGTTGTTAAATTATTTATTTGAATCTAACTTTCAAACTTATTTTCTCTTTCTTTAAAAAACTGCTTACGAATGTAAACTTTGTCTGTGTCTCTTAAAAAAGAAAATGAATCCGACTTCATATTTTTCATTTCATTCCGTCTGATATATTTATAGATATAAATAAATCCGAAAGTAATTTACGTTGAAACATACATTGTTGGATTATTTGAGGCTGGCTTGCCGTGGCCGCCTGGCCATGCTTCCATTGCGGTACTATTACTAAGCCAAATGTAGCCAAATGTAATAGATGCTCTCGGAATTTCTGCGAACAGTCTAAAGCAGTATTACGGAGTATTTGAGTTATGAAAACATGATATGGAATTCCCAGAAGGGAGATCTCGTTTGAATTCAAGCAGAGAAAGTGTACTGTTACTCTAGCTTTTGCTTACAGCTCATCACAACAGTTGTGTAGTGCAGAGACATACATATTTTTTACTAGCTCATAAATTTGATTCTAGGATACGTCGTCATTCTAAATGCGAATGAAAATAAGCTTATATTACTCAGTTCAAAACCAGACACAACACAAAAAGAACTCGTTTTAATAAACTGAATGCTTACACAAAAGTTGTAAAATTATAGTTTTGCAAAAAATCGTGATGAGTTTTTTAGTCGCCTCAAATGTAGACAGGCTTGAGATTTGACACCACGAAATTTTAACGCGGTTTCTAGATTTCTAAGCCATGAGACGACTTTGGAGAGACGGACAATGAATAATTTTGCTCATGCTTGGCTCGTACAGCCCGTGCAAGAGAATGTAAGAAATTGGAACCAGCCACTCAAACAGAAAATCTCCCCTGTCAAGGGGATAATATGTTTCAACTTTCAAGGAGATGAGATCTTTTTAAACAAATGCCGAGAGAGCTTCCAGCAAGTATTCCCTACTGACTTTCTCTCTTTTTTCCAGCGGAATCGGATTGAGGGCTTAGGAGAGGTAAAATTCATTAATTCAGTCAAAACAAGGCCTTTGAGCTAGAGAAAACCGAACCGCAGACATTATTTGCTTTCACTTCCTCGGATTACATGTCGTAGGCGTAACTATTTAATTCAGATACACAACCCTTAGCCATGAATTCGACATTCCAGGATCCCGCAGTCTCTGTGTATCCAAATTAACCAGAAAACATGAAAGAATTTCTCGATAGTTCAAAACTAGCTTTCTCCATCAAGCTCTCGGGGTTTATGTATAGAATTCTGTATTGTGTCAAGTGGAAATAGAAATGGCATTTAAAAATGAATAGAATTCAACTCAGAATCGTATCGTGAGGCGTATCTCGTAATGCCATTGCAAAAAGATGAAAGCAGTTGGATTGGCAGAGTTGAGCCGGTGAAAGCACGCAAGGAAATTCTCGCCTCTACGCCTCTATAATATTTTATTTTAGTGTGGAGGTGGCTGAGCACAAAAACGCTCATTGAGGACGCTAAGCCCAGGAATGAATGATGCATGTTCTCGCTCTTCCCATTCATCTTATGGAAAGTTAATAATCCTATCAAACATTGTCAAGTGAGTGGGCTTGACTCTCGAAAATGGAAATGGAGACAAAACGGAGAGAAGCAGAAGATACTCGTTTCAGGTTAAAACGGTGTTGTCATTTGGGATTTGTATCTCATATTCACCTCGCATCATTTTAATTACAGCTGAATTTAAATTAACTAGCTATGAAATTATTATTTCAAATGTGAGCTCTATATTTCCGACTGACGCCAAATATCTTAAGTCATTAACACGTATTAAAATTATTCGTTTAAATAAAAGCATCACATATGCCTTCGTATCTGCTTGAACTCGTCTTGATATTACCCAAAGTGAAACAACCAGGTTTTTATGACGTAGAACCCTTCCGTTTGGGGCTCACCCCAAAAATCATAATATCTCTGTAATGAATTCAATGAATTTTGTGTTCGACACGAAATCCGGTTCGGTGAGGTTTTTGAATTGAAGGACGTCGAAATTGAATTGAGATGAAAAGCAGGGGAGAGCAAGCTCAGTTCCCAATCAGCTTGTCAGGTAGAAGTGGGAGCCAGTTAACTTTTTATTTTCTCTTTCAGTGAAGACAGAAGGGCTTTTCGTTCTATTCACTCGAGAGTTGAATGGGTTGAGGCTGTGTGGAAGTGATGTGGGGACTTGGGACTTGGGACTCGGCTCCTGGGATAATACACATTATATTCTTTTCTGATGACTTACTTTTTCCCAGCCACCAGCACACTCAACTTTCACTCACCCTTTCTCTTGTCCGAGGTGATACCTACCGGGGAATTCTACTATTGTGTTTCCCGTCGCGAGTGGGAACTAGGGCGAAGGAAAGGCTAACACCATTTTGTGTGCCTCCGTTTTGAAAATAAACGCGGATGATAATACAAAGACCTTTGAAAAAATATTGTATGCACAAATAAACTGATAGAGTATAATTGGCTAATTATGCTGAGGTATAGAAGCAATGTGACTAAACTGAGACAGAAACACAGAAAATACAAAAAACGCGGGGAGCCATGGAAAGTGAAACCTATTCTTAGATAGCACAGTATTTTGCATGGTTACAACGCATTCATTTAAAATAAGCAATTTAAAAATGTCCACATTTTAAACTATATGTGATACGAACGGCAGAGTCCAACGCTTCGTCTCCTACAATAATATGAGTCTGACTCTCGTTCGATAAAAATCTGAAAGTGTTCTGATGTGAGAGTCCGAGTCAATTTTGGAGCATGTCGCTGGAAGAAAGAGTTGAGGAAGTACCACTTCGTCTCTATGGCTGAGCAGAACCATTGTAAGAACGAGAGAAAGTTTCAGGCTGTTCTATGGCCAGAACTACGAAGAAGAAATCGGAGTCTCTTTTATTTATTTTGCCACTACCCAGTTGTACTTTCTCCACAACCACTTTCGATGACAAGAAAGAACTAGCTCTAACCCTCCCTTTTCATAACCCCAGACAAGAAACTCATAAGAAGTATCGGAGGGAGAAAAGTCAGTTTCACTTTAGACTCCGAAATGGTCAACCCAGTGCCCATCATCATCGCACTCTTCCAACTTGGTTTGCTGTAGAAAACCAAAGGCGAAATTGCATGGGAATGGAACTTCGTGACCGTTTTTCGTTATCCAATATCTAAAATCTTGGACGGGATCGAATATTTTGTTTCAGCGACAACTGTGCAGAAACTAAATCAATTTAAAGATGCCACTTGGAAGTGTTAATTTACAAGCTATTTACGATGTCTAATTAAATTTTGCCGACCTGAAATATTTTCATTTTCTGGGTTAATATTTATTTGCTCTATAAGGGGATAGGGTAATCATTTAACGCTTCATTGGACACGATGCGGAAGCAAATTGCGATTTAAAGCGCAGAGTCATCGGCCAATCATATTTCATACACAGACAGATACAGATTCAAGTCTGATGTTTCTGTTCAATTTTATTTTGTATCAAAATTTATCCAATCAAGGGAGCAGTGATTGGTTAAGTCAGTACAGTATCCATTAATTGAAACCTAATTTCTGAGAACCAATTGTGGTTAGCCTAGCCTGGCGGAACCGGAAAGCAATACCTAGTCTAGTAGAAGCAGCGTTATTTGAGACTCAGAACCAGAATTGACAACTGAAGAGGGTTGGGGTAAGAGATGTCTTGGCTGGAGACCGAGACCCTGGGGTGCTTCTACATCCGAATGCCATGTCATAACCTATAACATGATGTTTCGTCCGTTTGCTCAAGATCCAAGAGGAAGGTGAAAGTTAATCGAGGAAGGGGAGGGTTTGAAGCGAGGGAGAGCGCAATAGAAATGTGCATGGGAATGGGGAAGAAAGCGACGGGGCATGGAAATGCAAAGGGAGAAATAAATGTCTGGAGCTTAAGAGACTTCAGCAACTCCAGATGATTTGATTCGACCAATTCCCTCAATATCCTTCCTCCTCCGCTTTCCCCCGTCCACCAGCTCAATGTTCCCCATTTCAATAAAAACCTCTGTACGAGACAGAGAAATGGCATAACTATTTCTTCCTGTGGACATCTCAGAACAGAGTTCACGTCAATTGGGTATTAGCAATATTGGGCCAAGATCTTTAGATCCGGGCATTCACATGAGCACAGTTAATGCCTATAGATAGCACATATAATAGATACAGATTCAGATTTGTTTGAAGTTGTTTCTTGTATAATCTTTTTAGCAATATAATTTTTTTTAATTTGGCAGGCTCGTCCAGAGCTCTGCACTACACACTCTTATTGAAATTTTGAAAAACCTAGGTCCAATTGGCAAGCCTTGACAATACGAGATTGAATTGATAATGCACGTTGCTTCTCTCCAAGGCCCACTGGAGTGTGACGGGACGTGGGGAGCTTTTCTTCGGATATGACTAAATTGTTTGAAAACCCAGCGGAGAAAATATGTAGTATTATCCACCAGTGACTGCTTCTCAGTTGCAGAGCAGAGAGAGAGAGAGAAAACTTTCTGCCGTTTACAGAAAAAGTTTCCTAAAGCCTACGAATCAAATACACTTTCAGAAGCCTTCCAGAACCTCTCTACATGTTTTGAATTGTATTGAAAGTCAAAAGTAATATTTTGAATAAACTAGCAACAAAAGAATGAAGTTTCAAGAAATTGGTGCGTAGATGTGTAACACACAAATACTAGGCTCAGATACAACAAATTGCAGACAGGGCTTTGCAGATACAAATTACGTCAGGATTTTTGCATTTTGGCTCTTAAAGGACTGAAGATGAGAGACTATCAAAGCATTTCAGTCAACATTTGTACTTTCCAATATCCGGTATGACGGCAGCAAAATTAAATGTCAATGTCCACGGCAGCAAAGATTCAAAACTATCAGTATTAAATTGTTGCCTTTTAACACGCTTAGATACATGGAAATCCCTACACAGNGCAGCAAAGATTCAAAACTATCAGTATTAAATTGTTGCCTTTTAACACGCTTAGATACATGGAAATCCCTACACAGTCTGTAGAACGGCGCGGAGAAAGTTCATATAAACTCCATTCCCGTCTTATGAAGCCCATATTTCACTCAAGAAAATTGTAATTAGTCCTAAGTCTTTGGCTCTGGCCATATATTACGAAAATATATTTGAATTACACGGAAACTTAGCCATCCCGTGTTTCCTCGTGTAAGCCTTTCCCCAAGCGGAGAAAGTTTATTCGACTTTGAGTATGCTTACATAAATACGCCTTAGTCATAGGAAACATGTTCCTTGGCTAATTCGCAAATGTGGGTCTCAGATCTGCATACATGCATACTTTCCAACAGCATCTTAATTGTGTTAATCCGGGAACGAAGGCCATACATAAAGCCAGGCGTTGAACTTTCCAGCGCCGCCAGTGTATTATATTTCTTCGTTCAATATGACGTCTTTCACAGTTTAATATACATTAATCTAGATTAAAACACGAAGCAGCAGTGCATATCTATATAGCGAGAATATGGCTTTTGGCAAAATTGCATGGTACGTAAAGTTTCCTTAGAATTTTTCACTTGGAATCAGCGTGCTCGCCAAAGTCAAAAGTCAACAACCCTGAGTATTCAAGTGCAGATATCTTCATGGCATTAGCAGTATTGATTAATTTGTAATAGTTGCAAAAATTTAATTATTGAAATTGAAATTTTAAGAGCACAACTCATAACTAACCAAAATATTCAAGGAATCCTTACGACCGATAGAGTTAATATGGAAGTCTTAATATCCATCTTAAAATCCATACTCTAATTAAAAAAATAAAAGGTATGGAAGAAACTGTACTAAATAAGCTGGGTCTTGTATGCCTTACAACGCTATACTACAACTTTGTATTTCAGTCCCCACCCAAGCTCCTTTCTTCCTTGGAATACTTATCTCATTCGTTTTCCCTAAAAGTGCACTTAAAGTTGCAATTTATTGGCTGGAGGGCAGTAACTCTCAATAAATTTTCTTAACTCTGACAACCCCAAAGTGGAAAATAAAATACCTCGAGAACATGAAACATATGAAAGAATCCTGGCTACCATAAAAATCAGCGTTGATACATTCAAGACTTCCACAAAAGTTTAGCAATGGAAAAGAGGTCAATAGAAAGCCAAGGTGTAAATTCGCTGGAAGAACTTAACATCTTCCAGAATTAATCATGGAAGTAAAGCTTATGGACTCCCTGAAGTACGTCTGCACTAAACCGTTCCCAACTCCTGGGACTAATTTGAAACTGCTTTCTTGATCTAACTTGAACAAACACTTGCACTCTAGATAATTAAGACTAATGACAGACTGCACGGAAAGGACTTTGGCTTTGGTGTCAAAGCCCTCTAGAAGACGACGCCGAGCCTCTTACGCTACCCACGCAACATGAAAAAGTTTGCATTCCGCATTCCACGGGCCCAAGCGGCTGGCCAATAGATAAATTCCCTCTTGTCCACTGGAAAGCGCGTGAAAGTCAGAGTCGGACATTTGATCCCTCTGACCAAACTTTGCTTTTAGTTTTGGCGTTTTCACAGAGAAAGAAAGTCCGAGGGAGTCGATAATAGTTTAAAAGGGAAAAAGTGTAGTATTACTTTAATAGAATTCTCCACAAATCAATAGTAGACTGAGTGCCTGTGTGGGGTCTAATAAAGGTCATTTCTTTAAATGCCCCTCGCTGTGTCTCTCTGCGAACATCCATTTAGACCTCTGTCCATCAGAGTAGTCTCCTGAAGCACGAAATGATGAGCTCTGTGTTGTTAGGACTGAAGCCTCAATCCGTTGAACCTGACAGGAGTTTCTGTCGAAAAGAAGTTGCGGAGATAGGAAGCGGCGCAAATGCTTATCCTTTCAAATCACCCCCATCGTCATTAAGAACACCAATCCCACTTCCGTTCCATTCCATTTAATCTGCTCCAGAGAGAAAATTACAGGATAGACCCCAGAGCCTAGCTGACTAGTTAGTTACTTCACTTTACGGATTCGGTTGAGTAATGGCGTGTGTTCGTGTAGGACGGGCACACGGAAAGTCCTTTCCCGCCTCATGGAGTAAGTAATGAGTTATGGACTCCTTCCAGATGGATATAACTCAGCCCACTTCTCCACACGATGAGTTTCCAAAGACCGGGTAAGGTTAATTCTCCATGAACAGTTCAACTTCTATACTGCGGCTGGAGGCAATTTTCGACGTCGAATCCATCGTGCTCATCTGAACTATTCGGTTTTAAGGTGAACGCGCGTTGCTATACAGTCCTGAAGCATGTGGTCATGCTCTAATTAATAGGTCTTCTCGTAAGGTCTAAAGGTCATAGCGGCCGCAACGAAAGGTCAGCGAATCCCGAAACTCTGTGATGATAAGGCGTAAGTGGAAGGTGGATGTGGAAGGTGAAAGAAAAGAAAGAAAGTTGGAGCATTTCAGCTGAAACTCACTTCTTTGGAAAAACATTCTTCATAGATTTACACAAGAGAGAAAGTCAGAGAAAGTCCTTGGCTTGGTCTCAGTCTTAGCAGTTGAACAAGTTCCACAAGTTCTTGGAAGAACTTGACGGCCAAAAAAAGAAGTGAAAACTGAGAGCTCTTCTTACCTGTACGTTGTTGATGAACCAGGTTATATTTGACGCCGGTCTCGTCGGTCCAAATGAGCAATTAGCTTTAATTCTCTCTCCAACTTCGTACCGATATTTGGGAACTGCAATCAATGGTGTCTTCTCGGGTACTGTAGGAAACTCTATTCAGAGCAGAGAACAAGAGAAAATAATTATACAAAAGTTCGGTCAGGTGATTAGCGGTTCAAAGTGCCCTCAAAGTTTTTCCTTGAGAGGGAGGTTCAAGGAGACTTCGCTTTGATTATTTTCTCCTGAATTGGGCCAGTAATTAAAGACTCAATGGGCTTGTATGCTTTCTAGAGTGCTGCGAAATGGTTGTAGCAAGAAGAAATATGGCGACAAAACTTGGTAATTAGAGTAATATTTTATGTTCTAATGGGGCGATACTTGATTGGATTTCGGTGCATACTAGTAAAGCTTTCAGTTTAGTGGTCTAGAAACCTACATAACCTGGGGCAATTTTAAATGCAAAAAGTTTACTTGCTCTAATTAATTTTTCGAGTTATATTGTAAACCAATGGTAGTGCTATATACGTAAATTAAATGAACGCTGTAATGCTCAGATAGGTACGCATTAGTTCAGCTGGCCAATCACTCACATAAGCCTGGAATAGCCTGAGCCTGGACTCAAAATTTATTCTTTGCTGCTAATCTTAAACCTCAAGCTCTAGGGAACCCGGACACCAAAATCGAACACAGCGTCTAAGAAATTTGACCGATAAGCTAGCTCCTGGGTGCCGGATTGGAATGGTATGTGACGGGTAATCAATTAAGATAACAAGAAGTAATGAAAAATTATGCTCTTCGTGTACTTCCTGAACGGAGACATAAATAAGGATCACGAACCATGATAAGAACTAATCTTAACTGTTCTATGCTCAGAGGCGCAAACTATAGGCATTCTTCAGCACTAACAACGGTTCTGAAGGCAACGCCTTTCGTGTCTTAGGATCAGAGAATTCTTGAAATTTTGGATTGGCTATGGTTCGCATGGGTCAGTTTTGTGATATAATGGGAAAGCATTTCATAGGAATCGAAGAGGGCATTTCCTTCTGGTCCTTAAACACGTTGCACTACTGAGAGAGCTGAGAAGTTGTCGTTATCTAAGTCTAGATTCCGGGTAGTTGTTTGAGAGCTCTTCTGTCGATTGAATGCTACACTGCATAATATGTGGTTGAGATAAGGAATAACAGGGAAGAAGTCCCATTTCCCCTTTCAACTTGAACAAAAGTTAGTGGAGTCTCACTATCTATCTCGAGATGACATAACCCAATATATCTCTGTTCCTGCCTCTGCTCGAGCTACTACGGGAAACCAACTGAGCATAATGGCTCTCCGCGCCTCGTCTCTCCCAGAAGACTTCTCCAAACCAGTTAAGCAAATCCGTCGAATCGACTACATGGAACTTTGATTCAATTCAATATTCTATATCCTACTCAGGCCTTTTCTATCCTGTGTGCTTCTTGTCTCTGGTTGTCATGGATTTTCCCCTTTTGCGTCTCTTCTTCCTATTCCATGAATCATCAATAGTGCACTTATGAATTGACGTGATCTGCCATTTACCGCACATTAGTATCTTTTGTGGCATCAATAATTTGTTTTCGTCTTGGCATGGCCTAGATTTTTCAAAAGAACGCACTTACCCACAACAGTCATCTGAGAGGAAACCATGTCAGTGTCGAAGAAGGGAGCGTCAGCAGAGACCTCACATTTATAACTTCCGGTCTGGTCATGACGGACGGATCTAAGCATCACGTTGTGAGCATCCGATTTTGATGTCTGTCACAGAGAAAGAAGAGAAAGTAGTCAACAACAAACAACATCGGGGTGAATACAACAAACAGACATCGAAATGGTAAAACATCAACCCTGCCAATTTACTTTTACGGCTTCCCACACTCCCCACCTATCAAATGACAGGGAAACTGATACGGAATACATATACAAGCCAAGGACAAGCAAACAATACGAGAAACTACGAGCGAGAGATCTGAAATCAATGTAAAGCATAAACAGAAACTCGCTTTCACCGGGTTTGATTTTAGATGATGCTCTCTGAATGGCTGCAGATAGTCTGCATAACAAATTGTCTGTGAAATTTAGGCCATACACTAGTAGGTATGGGTGTATGGTCTAAATGTAAAGCACAACGAATATATTATTATATATTTGAAACAAGGAACTAAATCTGCGTAACTTACATCGACATCCAATCCCGTAATGGGAAAGACTTGAATGGCTGGAACTTCCTTGGGAACATATCGATAGAACTCTTCGGTCTCCAAATAGAACTTGACGGCGTAGAGGGACTCATTGTGTTCCAAGTCGTAGAGACAAGTAAGGGTCACGTGACTCCCCAGAGATACGGCGGGTGGCACAACGACCTGCACGTTCTTCAATGGCTCCACTCCTGGAAATTAAACGGAATACGCCGACTATTAGCATTAGGGAATTGACGCCGAGATTAGTTGTGGAAATTATTTCCCCAAATCGGTAAGGGCAGCTAAGTCAGACCTATTAATGGGCCTTGTTTGTGCAGCACCGAGAAAAATGCCAGCGGAGAGGGAGACGATATAAATTTCTGTCTTGGGACCCATTAGTTTAGAACAAAAGGAACGCAGGCAGGCGGCTTTCACTAAAGACTAAGAGCTCTTTCTTTTCAATGTCTTGGAGTAAGCATTAGCCATTATGCTCCAAGCAGAGCGACACGTTTTCTCCAGTCGTGAAGACGGGACGAAAGAAAGGGTGAGAAAATCGTAGTCATCTCTCAACCCAAATCGAGCATGAAACAATGAGCAGTCTCGTGTTTTTTTTGGGAACAGACTCCTATATAGTCAAGTGTATGAGAGACGGTGATGTAATTAGAAACGGAGCCAATGAGAAATACTCGTGGGTAGCACGATTTGAGACCTCATTAATCACAGGGGACGAAGGGAACAAGTGGCGGACACAAGACCCAATACGGACTGATACAGGAAAAGACTCGAGTCCGGGAAGCCCCGGATCCTGTTACAACTCATCCCTCTTGTAAAACTAGAACAATGAGCGCACGGAGTACCTACTTAAAGTATTAGCAAACCATGTAATCTCCCTCCGACTGCGTTAGGACCAGGGAAACATTACGCTGTTAGTAGTTCGATCTAGTTTGGTCCAAGTACTAGTTTCGCTGGATCCGATTCAAGCACGAAGCGCATTGTATATGTTGCCGTACTTTAGTGGAATACAATGAAACCGGGAATTGTATTGTTCCTTATTAATTTCAGTTCAACAAATTTTAAATTCACAACTCAGTGGACACCTTTTTATACTTGACACAGACAAAGCCATGTTTGACCTGGACGCCAATGTCAATTTACGAATATTTCTCGTGAAAATGAGGCATGCGAGTTTTATCTCCAAGCAAAGCTTTACTCGCAGCAGAGGCCGTGTTAACCTGATCTGATTTAATAGGACCAGCGTCAAGAAACTCTAAAATTTGTGCACTTCAAGTGCAAATAAAGCATTGAATCAGAGAACAAATTTTGGTTCACAACCGGTAATAGGTACTTATTTGTTGAAGCTGCACTACAATTAGTAAATACAAAAAAAAACAGGTTTCGTGTTTTTAAGTTTAAAGAGTAGCGGAAGCGTCTCTGCAGGACACTGAACCTTAATCAGTACAGGAACATAGAGTCAAGCCCACCGCAAAGCGTAATGTTACTGCAGCGTAACATGAGCAGAAACAAGAGAGAAAAAGAATTTCTGAATCACTTTCCCTGACTTTCTCTCCTCTGGTTTCCAATTCATTTTCACACATTTTGCACACCATTTCCCCCTCAATTTGACTCACTGCTGCTCGACAGGCTCGAGTTTCCCAGTTACGCTTACAAACCTACCACCAGCCTCTTCGCTTCCCTGAACAACGAGCAACGAATGCACGACGGACCAAAGAACCGTGTCAACTCCTATATTCTCATTCCGCTCACCTTCTCACCACTTTTTTTTCGACTATGAGCCATTATGTGGTCGTTCGTAGTGAGTTTTATGGGAGAAAGTACAGAGGACAAAAACTGACTACGCTTTTAGTAAAACGACCATGTATTTGGTGTGGGTGAAGGCAAGGGAAAATCCTGTGAGCTTAAAATACGGTAAATTGAGTCAAATTGGGTTAAGCACATCTGACACGCTTGCCTACTTACATTAGATTTAAGCTCCCTTGCCTTCATGCTTCTTTTACTTGAAATAATTGGAATTTCCTGCATAAAACATTCCAGTATGCGTTGTTAACGGTGGTACGGAGTATGTGCAAAAAATATAGATTGGGCTATGTCACCAGAACCTCACGGTACTTGCGTAACAGGTCAAGCGAATAAAGTGTAACTACCAGCTCTCCAGTCCAGTCAAGCATGAATATTCAAATGTGTAAAAGTGAAAGGGTGATTTCTTGGGGCGTCGAGTCATCAATAAAGCTCGGACAAGAAAGGCAATGACTATGAAATAAACCAGTGTCACGTAGAACGCACTTTCACTCTCCTGCTCCCAGGCACAAAAAGATAAGTGACACGAGCATGGTCGAATATAGATTCATATTTTACAACGGCGTAGGCAAGCCAAGGAGTTCTCCAAACTCGAGAAAGCGGAATGAAGGGAAATATGTGGCATGTAATGGAGTGTAATTCGATGATCAGGAAGGCAGAGGCTGGGATAAGTCAAAGAGGCTCTCAAATGTAATATTAAATATGTCACTCTCAATAGAAAGCTGGGTTCGAGACGTTGAAAGGAGCTGTCGACTCAGAAAATTCACAGGAATTTCCTCCGTCTGCCTAGCCAGCCTTCACTGCCTGTCATTGAAAGACGATAATTTAGGAATTATTGAATTCCAGACCAGTTGACAGGGTGAAGGAGTCAAGAAAGGCCGTGCATTGTTGGATATTTATTCTCGAGCTCTCGAATCTGTCGACTGGAGAAATTCTCGAGATAAGGACAGTTTCCACTTATTTCCTCTTCCTCTGACTGAGGTATGTCTGTGTGGGATGTAAATATGGAAACAGGGCCCGTGTCAAAGTGTCAATTTCCAAGTGAGCAGAGTCTAAGTAAAGGCATGGCTGGGAAATCTAAATTTATAATTCTCCAACTGTTCCGCTTTCACTCGCTCCTGCCTGCCTGGCTCAGCCTCTCCGATCTGAGTTATAAGTTCGGCATCTCTATGGGTGAAATGAAATGGAAAGCTTATAAGAGAGTGGAGCTCGATCTCGGGTTCAGGGTGCCTCCAAATTCAGGTGGGATTCGGGTTCATTCTAATTTGCGATCTGGATTCAGTTCGCCGTTTTCCATTTGGCTCAAAATGATCGCCTTAAAAAACAATTTCAGGATAAGTGCAGGATTTTAAAATGAAAATGCGTAATAAATACAATTCGAGCTCTAAAAATTTTGCCAATTTTAAAAATCAGACAACCAGTGTAAAATATTAGCAAATTAGATTGCCTTGCTTTGACCCTAGCGGCAAGTTAATACTTCAAATAACTATTTTTCAGAATATTCTGACATTCTGAAATATTTTTTTCTCAATTCGCATGTTATCTAAGACGGGGAATTTCACAAAATTTACTGCAGGCACTATCTGTCTGTACGATTACCAATATCTGAAGTTCGGAAATTGGGAATCACCCTGTAGACAGATTCGGATTTGAGGGAAACACACTTGCTACGCACACTACTGGCGGCATTACGCTTACAGAAGACTGCCAGAGAGACAGAGAGAGAGTATGAGAAAGCGGGAAAGTTATGGAAGGAGATGGCATCTTCAAGTGAAAGCATATCTTCTCTCAAGAACTAAAAAAGTCGATGTCATACAGAGAAAGAAGGAGAGAAAAAGTGTCTTTTCGGTGGTGAAAAAAATCATCGGCATATTCCTTCTGCAGAAAAAAAATATGTAGGAAATTTTTGTGATTTTCTTTTTTTGGTTTTTTCTTCTTTTTTCTTCAAATATATCGGAAAGTCGTGACATTCGTTGGTCGCAAGAGATTGAAAATGCGGGACTTGTAACATTACACCCTTTATCGATTCCAAAAGTGAAGAGGACGGGAAAAAATATTTCAAACTAAATTCACTTCTGCCCTTTCAATAGAGAAACCAACTTTCTTAGAATCCACAGCGAGGGACTCCAAAGTTTGGGCAAAGTAGCTACATCGACTTGAAGGCTCGGCTTAGAAATCCTGGGCAGAAATGACTTTTTGAGGTGTTTTTCTACTTGAGGCATTGCAAGAGCTTAAATAGTAGTTCCAGAAATCCTGTTCCAGAAAAACTCGTCTATGGACGATCGTTCCCTCGGTTTTTATGTAAATACACTACTTATAATTCATAGGCTGTTAAACGGGTGGGCATATTTACACCTCGCGTGGGCGGCGATTATTTACTCGGCTGTCGTCGAGGCTCTTAGGTTCAACTTCCCGACCATCTGGCCCCGTCGCCCGGAACAAACCTTGTATCTGCTTATGTAAATCGCTGCAGGTGTTTCCGCTTGATTTTCAATGCCTGCTGAATAGATAAGTTACTGGTACCGGGTGCATTCTGCAGCACACGTTCAGGATATTTTCAAAACTATACACAGGTCTGCAGCAGGAAGGAAGTAAGACAGACTTGAGTTCGTGGAAGACCAAACCTCTGGGCTGTCAAGTCAAATTAGCGAAATGCTTTCTCTCGACGAACGACAAAGCATGCAATGAAAACGATACATTATACGTCAGAGATTTCGCAAGATTAAGCTCACATGCTATAAGTTAAAATTGTTCTATGCAGAAACAGAGAAACACATGGTTAACGACTTGTCAGAACGCAATCTGCTCAATCAAACATTGAATGTTTCCGCGTGTTTGGTTCTCCATATTTCTTGGTTATTAACCTGGAGAGCAGTTAACGAACTCTGCTTTCCATATACGCAGTGATTAATTCCCAGAGCCGCGGTCCATGAAAACCCTAACGAGACTTCATTACCAAACCGGAAGAATTCCGTCGAGGACTTCTGCGTATCGGAAAGAAAGTGGAAGTAGCGGAGAAAGGTCTCGGCAAGCCAATAAATCTCTAATCCTAACTGCACATTAGGTCTGAAGCTCTCTCTCTCTCGCTCTTAGCCAATATACATTATAAAGAAAACTCATAGTTTCTCTACCTACTCATGAATAATGTCTTACCACAGATATTTTTTCTGGCTAGCCGAGTTTCTTTTCCGTACCGGATTCCCATTATCCCGCTCTGCCTATAGACTTTGTCTTTACTGAGGAATGATGAAAGGCATTTTCCGCTAATCTGTCAGAGAAACTCATTTTTTACCTCAATTGTGCTTGCTGCTTTCTCTTCTACTGTTTGAGATCTGGGCTTTCTCCAGGCTTGGAGCCCAGCAGACCCAAGACACTAGCCTCCAGAGTCTCTTTATTGTGGAGCAATGGAGCGGAGACGAGGAAAATAGTTTATGTAACCAACTCCTTTGTTTAACTCACTTTGGGTTGCTTGGTGCTGGTGAAACTCAAGCAGAATCTACATACGCCGGCTGTAATTTCCTTATCTGGCGTATGCCACCACCGACCACAGACCCGCGTACTGCCGCCATCCAACCTCTAGCTCACTCTTAATTAATTTTTTCCTTCTCATTTGGAAACACAAAGGAAAGTAAACCTCACTTTTGCTCTTGCACCAGTAATGAGCTAAAAGTGAATAATGTTCAAGTTAATGTACTTGTGTTCTACGACTAGGGAAAGCACACACAATGTAGCTTAATATAATTACATTATTCTGGGCTTTCTCCAAATGCGACTGCAAACACGGGAATTAGGGTTATGCATTGGTTAATGATGCGCTATGATACAGTGCCTGGCAAATTATTGAATTTCTTCAAATTTTCAAAAATACTTTACATCGCTAACTTAAATTTTTTTAACAGGGAAATACTGTGGAAGAAATTATGCATCCAGGCAAGTGGAATATAGTCAACGACTGAAGTAAAAGCATAGCCGATACATGGAATTTTCTTGCCTATATTAAATTGATTAGTTTTCCTATTTTATGTCTGGGTGTTCGCAATAAAACCATTTACGGTTTGGCGGTAATAAAGCTGTAAACAAATTTTTTCCCCGTATTTTTATTCCCTGCACCAGCCTGCGTCATTTATCACCGCCTCGTTTAGTCCTGAAATCTGTCTCCTGGAAATGCCTAATGAGAGCGGGTTGGAGTGGATTGGATAATGAGAACATTTAACAATCCCATATCCCATCGTGGAGAGAGGGAGGGGAGGTTCGAGGAAATCAATTACGTTTTACGATATTAGTTTTATTTTCACAATGCTATCATCACTCTGGCAGAGTCGATAGTGCAAACAGATCCCACTCACTCCGCTTCCCAATCGCTCATCCCTATAACACAAGGCCTGACTGGAAATTCCAAAACCCAGCACAAAAGTCCATTAGAGGCTGCGGGTCGGGAGCCTCGAGATGATGGAACCACCACTCAAGTCTCGAGCAGGGGCAACAGAAAGTGTTATCTCTCATCCGGCCCACACGGAGCTCGAGTAAATAGAAATGAGTGAAAGTTGGACCCTGCTTCATCGCATTCTACGCCAATAGTGACCAATTTTGACGACGATTCGGTTGCATAAATTCTTATGACGAAAAAACGAGCAAAGTATTCGAGTCCTAATTGTACAAGAAACACTGGAAATATAAAATCACTCGTCAGATCGTCAATACTAACGAATACGCATGTGCCTCCAAAATTAGGAACTCAAAATGACCTCAAACCGTTCCGGTTCAAGACTAAGTCACAAAAGGAAGGAAGGATCTACTTTCACTTTACTTCAATCAACCTTCTTTTTTACTCAAATTGAAACGTGTCTACCTAGGCACTAGCACGGGAACACTTGGAGCACATACACATAATCACATGTATCCTGCGTCGTGCGCCATGTACTTTTACTAACAGATATATAGTGTATCAATCCAGTAGTGCCGATTGAATTACTCTAGAGCTGGAAACTCGATTACTGTTATTTCCGTTTCATCTTTACAAATAAGTAGGTTACTCGTTAGTTTACTTGTATGAGATCAAATGTAAAAGAGTTTGTGACGAGGTATTCCAAATGGGCGGGCACTCTGCATGCATAATGCATAGCATAAATGCGAAGCTATATTGATTTCAAAAGAGAAGAGACGCATGTTTGAAAATGAAAAGTCTATAGGCTTGCAGCAGGTGCCCAACTGTAATATTGTAATTCCAGGCGGAAATCATTATCCAGCACTAGCTCGCACTTTGACTCCTCACCTCACTCACCAGCTGCTGGCATCCTGTAAGCGAATTAACCCAGACTCACATCTGCCTTCCATCATCCGAAAACACGACTCTGAGCCAGGTCATGGGAAACGAGGCTTAATTCCACTTTTCACCTAGAGCTTTTTCTGCGTCGTGCGGTCTCGAAAGTTTAATATGAATTATGTTCTAGAGCTGAACCGGCTGATATCTCGTCCGTCCGTCGTTAGCTCCTCGTCAACTTTCTCCAGACATCCATTTCGAGATTTGAGATTCCATCCATAACCACGCTGTAGAGCTCAGCTTAATCCCTCAAACTTATGTGTGCGCCGCTCTACCTCCAGGGAAATATTCATCTGCTCCTAGTATGAAAGGTCTCGGCCTGGTCTGTAGTATAGGTCTCGTCCCCATATGTTCCCAACTTTGGTTTTCGAGGCTTCATGTCATATATTTCCTCAAACCGCATCAGCCTGAGAGGAGGGAAGTCGAGATGTAATTGAAACGACGGCTGTCACTCCCAGTTTGACGGAGTTGGTGCTCAGAGCGATCGGGAACTTTCTCTGCTCCGGTTACGACCTAAGCCAGGTAGGGCCATAACTGGATTGTCTCAACTATATTAATCCGCGACTAGGGTTAGAGAGCCTCGTGTCAACCTTACTCATTTCTTTATGGCTTAGACTTTCTCGAAGTGAAAGTCGATTCGAAATCCCTCCAACGCACTTCCTAAAACATTAATGAATCTAACCCCAAGCTCGATTGACACGTTCTTGTAAAAAATACCATTTCCCCGCAATGAACCTCCGGAGCGCCTTTAACCTACATTCCGCATATAAACTTTTTAAAGCACCGTTCTGTCGGACTGCAGAATTCCCGGAAGCTGAAAAGTTTTCAGTGAGCGAAATACAGGAGCTCCTCGGGTCCCATCGAATCCCATTTAACTCCTCAGTAACAATATTTTTGCTAAACTATTCCGATTCTAGGACTGACATGATTAGCAGGTCTAATTTCCTAAACAAGTTTTTCTGTTTATACTTGTTTGAGAGGCAGGTGGTCTGGGTCTGAGAGAAAGTTGTGAGTTGTGACTCTGAGGAATCCCTTTGTTTGAGGAATCCTGGCAGACCCAGAACCCTATCGTATTTCAACAAATGAGCCCAACTTCAAACATTTTCAGTGAGAAACTTGACTAGCCCAACTTTTATGTCTCCTACTGGTAACAACTTGAAAGTGGCAGTTATTGTACATTATAGTTCAGCACGCTTGTTCCTTCTCAGAAAGACAGAGTACTGGTGGATCGTCTAGACTTATTAGCCCAGAACTGGAAAAGCACCAGTGTTTGGAGTTCTACGGACTTATAACTTTTTTTATAGAAAAAAAGGAGCCCATCCTTTGCTTCTAGGTACATGCAGTAGAGTAGACTCTCCGAAGTTTAATTGCATTTGCCGTCCGCTAGAATGGCCCAATTCAGGTTTCATTTTTAGTGCAGCTTTATCCAGAGCTTCTCGGGTTCGACTGATGCCAGTATGTCAATCTACGTGTCGTAATAATGTAGTAAGCTTTTTGGCAGGAGCAGACTAGACGTTGGCTTTCTTTTCTGTGTCTCTAGAGACGCTCACGAAAGTGCTCGTCTGTCCCCATTTCGGCGTGCGGGATTGTAGGGATGAAGAAAGGGCAATGGAATTCAATGGCGGAGTTGGATGCTCGTGGAATTTAAAACTGGCTCTAGAGAAGAGTCATATTCATCTCAGAACCCACCGCCGCCGCTTTTACATTGTAGATGGTTTCACGTAGAACGGACGTGGGGATGCTATGAGTGCTTATCGGCTCTCTGATCCTGAGTCCATGTCAGGAAATATAAATAGGACAAGGAACAGACAATAATGAAAAGGGCTGACTAGGACAGAAATCATTTTGATTTGCATTCTCTGCATACGGGCTGGGCTCAGTCGTATTGCGAAATTGTTCCGGGAAAAGGGAAAATATGAAATGCGGTAAAATAAAAAATGGTAGTACCATCAGAGCTTATGCTGGAACGTCACGAGTACTATACTTACGAAATAGTGGAAGCATTTTGCATACGCTACGGACTTCTTTGCTTGCTAACCGAAATGCTAACTCGGATCTTTATATCAAACATCCATGTCATTCCAATTATTAATCAATATAAGTTTGTAAAAGCAAATAGTAATTGAAAAGCATACAGCAAACGAGCAATAGAAATTGCTGTTCCGATAACAGAGACAAATTGTGGTCCATATCCGGCATCTGTTCCTCATTGTATTTCTTCAGCTGGAAGAATTTGGTGAAGAGCAGGAAATGAAGTTCATTGATATGGTGACACTGGGTTAAAGGCTTAACATTCCGAAAGAATAAAAGAGGAAAATTGAATTCATGTGTTCTATAACGGATATCAAGGATTGTATGCCCTCAGCAGAGATAGCGGAACAACAACCAGAGAGAAAAGATGTATTTGGTTATTACAGTTGAATGGACTCACGTCCTGGGTATACAGTACATGTCAGAACGTATCGACGGCTGTTGCCCTCGGAACTGTTTTGCTAGTTGACTGGTCTGTAGCCCGCAGCCCGCATGGAAATGGATATGCTGCACATCGGATGGATGATCGGCCATTGAGCTGCATATGTCAGCATCTGAATGGGCTTTGTTTAAAATAGTGCATTTTAATTTATGAAACTGTGGGGTTCTCCAGCGTGCAGGAAACGGCGTTGAATCTTGAGCAGTAAAATATAGCGTATCAATATCAGGAAATTCAGAAATTGTTACTATTATAAGTTGAAACGTTGGAGCGACATTGGTTTTGGGAATTGGCTTTCGCGTTTTATCCAAGAACTTGCCGCTCATACTTGCCCATAACTATCTTGACAAAAAAATTTGCGCCATATAATATTCTCACATACTAAAATGCATCCGGTTCCGGTCTGCAGTATACTTAGTATACTGCATACTTAATGCAGTATATTCTTATAAAGCTCCAATTGGCGTATCACAGCTGAGAGTTAGCGGCAAAGCAATACGGGCATGCGAGATCGGAGATTTCATTTGAAGTTCCTGTCATGCAATTCTCTCTCCGCACTTTCTCCTGAGAGCCTTTTCGCTGTAGCAGGAGTGGGCTTGAGATATGATATTGAGGACACATCGGTCCCGACCCTCTTTCGGGTACAAGACAATAAAGATCAATCATCTGCTTGATGATGCTTGGAGCGGCAGGCGGGTCTATTGATTCACAGTGGAAATTCAATATAGTAGTATAGTAAAGGAGAAAGGAGCGGAATGAAATGCACGTTTTGGGAGACGTCGCTACGTCTGCCCGATTATCAGTTGTATTTAAGTTTCAATTGCTCCTCAGCGTTACTGCAGTGGCGGAATCAGGGTAAAAGTTATACCAAATTCACCGCAAATTTAGTTTTTGGTACCTAGTACCTGTACCTAGATTAATTCTTTATAGACAGGTAGCCAACAATAAACGGAAATGCGTACATCGAATAAGTTACTTGTTACAATTTAAGTCTTGATCTACGTTGACCCAGTTAGAATCGCTGTGCCTCAGACAACGGCTCAGACAATGGCCTTCACAAATATTTCCTAGCGGCGGCCTGAAGAAGATCAGCAAGCCCCTTATCCACTACTTTTGCTCTAGTTTCAGCCCTCGGTCCGACTCACATGTTGAGACTTATCAGCCCGGAAGGCCTGATTGCAGTTTCAGTGAAGTATGGGTTCAAGAAGTAATACTACTCTAACGATAAATATTATACAACAACGGCAAGCTTTCTCCTGAAATCTTGGGCAAGAAGAGAAAGTAAATTTAGCAGAATGATGGGTGAAAGCATTCCTGAACCGCCCACCGTTTCATAGCCCAAACTAAAAACATTTCCTAAAAAACTTTATATATTGCTCCCCAATTTAAACTTTCACTCGAGCAGACAAAACAAATCTTTCTTTATGACTTAAATTGATTCAGAACTTGAGAAGAAGAAAAACAAACAGGCAGCAAGGAAAAGTTAGATTTCGATTCCCGACAGAAGAAATGGCTTGAGTTGAGCAGATTTGAAATAGATTCAACACTATCGCTTTGTGTTAGTGTTTCGACGACTACTTTTGATTTATTCTTGACTCCCCTGGTCTGTTTCAACGGCTACTGACTTCAGACTACGAAATAATGCAGTAAAGAGCTCCAAACTATAAACAAAACTGCAGTTTGAAGTTGAAGAAAAGTCTAGCTTTTTTCATAAATGTTCATTGGCAGCCAACTTATAGCTTTGATAGGTGAACCGGCTTAAAATGGGTTAGTAGAAGTCAACCCCGATCCCCCATGACTATTCAATTCTGGTTGAAGGGGCCCATTTCTCTTCCTCTCACCCTCGTGTTGGTGACACGGAGTAGGATAAAAACCATTTAAAAATTGCCAAGTCAGGGCTAAGGGATTTTGTGTCAAATGCACTTTGCATTACAAATTCAACGGGGTGCTCTCAAAATCCACAATTCAACGCGATGGCACGGTAGGAACAGTTCTGTTCAAGTCAAAACTCACCGTTTTTGCTGATAAATTTTGCATAATTCGGCATATTCAAGCCTGGATTTACTGGGCAGGAACTAATTTTGCAAAGTAGATAATGAACCAACGAAGCTGAATTCCTGGACCAAATGTGTACACCTACCCAAAGTCAAAATGAAGTCTAGCTTCCTGTCGAATTCTATCCTAACCACGCCACTGTCTGCACAGCATGTGGAAGAGTGTGGAAGAATGGCGAGGTGGTGGCGTCAGAGCGGGGCCGTGCGATAAATCTTAATTCTAATAGCTCCACAAGTGCGGAAGATGAGGGGTGAAGGGGAAGCTCTGAGCCGAGAGTGAAAGTGTTGAGGTGAAAGCGGGGGAAACGGAAGGAGCAAACTGCAGTGAAGAGACCAGTGCCTCGAACCGAAGAGCCAAAGAAAATACTACGCGCTCTTTCCACTTATTTCATCTTGACTGAGTGTTACTCTTCCCATCTCTCATAACACTCATCCACCAAACTCATCCTCACATGATTCCACGACAGTTGAACGAATGTGGTATATGAAGTGCTAAAAATACTTACGAAGTTGTATCGATTCATCTGGTTAAATTTGGCTCTAACTGCACCATACATATACAAGGCACTTGCCACAGCCCTGTTGTTTTCCTTGATTTTTTCCCCTACAGAGTACACGAATAGCGCCAGTTTTCAACGGAATCAACGTCGACGAATCGTAGGTTGGCGGTGTGAGATGATGAACCTCTCTCCATGGCCCGATCTACATTCCTTCACACCAAATTCCGTTTTATGCCCCAGACGGGTGAAAATAAAAAAGAAAAGAAGATGAGAGACAGAGCAGAACACCCAACAAAAATAATTTCACTCCTTTCCCTTTGTCTCTTTTTTATTATTTCATGGACTCGTGCTTCTTTCTTTTCCCTCCTCGTTAGGCTACATACATTTTCTGCTTTTTTGCGCTCACGTAACGAGTTCTGCACGCCTTAGACGACTCAAGCAACTTCAACTCCTTTCATACTTTCTCCTGCAAGGTAGAGGGAAAAACCCTTTTTCTGCATTTGTAGCATGCAGGCGGCGTCTTAGCAAAGCACCGAACCAGGTAGACCGTCGAGCCAGGCACGAAGTCAAGCTCAAGCTGCGAGTTACAGGCACTAGTAGTAGACCCTTCATTTGCAAATGCTGAGTTGAATAGGATCTCTTCTCCTTTTGAATATCTTAATTGCTTCGTCTATTTCAACATCTTATATGGTCCTCACTCGGGTGCGTAGAGGCGGGCGGGCTAGGGTATCAAGGAACTCGAGAGAACGATTACTGTTACAACCTCTTGTATAATTTTCTCTTTAGCTTGGCTCCTATACTACTCTTTGATGTTCAGGATTCTAGGCCGGGCTTACTAGCGCTGGCATGCGGAAACTACACGTGGAAAGCTTCTTTTCCCTTGATACTCCTCTCTACCTTCTCTAGTTATATAAACACATTCCATCTTCATAGACTTTCGCTCGGATCTCCTCCACGACCTGTTTATTTGATGCTAATGTACTTGGGTCCTAATGACAGTGACTGATTAGCACGGACTAGCCTGGCGTGCTTTATGGGTTCCCCTAGGATGATACACGAAACACGAGCGAACAATCAGGCGCTCTTGGATATTAGATTTCATAAACCACTAAATACCTCGCTCGGCTGGAGTGGCATTGTCTGCAGCTTGGTAAAGGGGTATTTTAAAATGCCGACGGTTATTCTAAAACCCATAATGGTATACTTATTTCAGTGTGGTTTTGAAGTGAACAGAGAATTTCCATTTGTCAATTACATTTAACTGAAGAGATAAGCAACAACAGACAGCTTGAAGGATAAGCTGAAATATCAGTGAATTAGCCTGAAGGAAACATTTAACTTTGACCTTTTATTTTAGCAATGGGCTATGTGAGTACTTATCGGCTTTAGCATTATTTATATCAGCATTTCTGTAGAATTATAAATTCTATAATTGCTCAAAAATATAAATCATGTTAAAATTCATTTGAACCGGCACTAAACTAAACAAAAATTCAAAATTTTGAAGCTGAATGTGCAAGTACAACTATTCAGCCTTTAATACGCGGAAGGTCTACGCCTTCCCTGAATATTACATATTACGTCTTTTAATTATGTTGAAAGGAATATCGAGTTTATAAGATGGAGTGGCTTCCTGTGACAGAGATTAGTTTTGGCTGAAACCCATGTAACCCGTAGGCCAACTCAGGTCGAGACACAAACGATACGTGATATTGCAAACAGAAAATCCAAACTGTTTGTTTTTGAATATACCTACCTAGAGCTAGCCTCAACTCCTCGTTAGACTCCGGACCTAATTCCTTTCTCTGGTGACTGTCACCGAGAACCTGTGAGGCTCTTCCATCTTCGTCACATTTCTCCTTACAACGCACAACTATCGAGACTCCAGATTATATTTCCGTTCGTGCGGTTGGCTGCCAGTCAATGTGCTATTATAAGAGGCTCTTTAAGACCTGATGATGATGATGGGTGGTCTGTCCTAGACCTTAAACTCCCGTGTTCCATGACCAAAACTCCCAGTATTTGTACTTTCAACACAATGACATGCAAACTGTTTAGCTATTCCATGTTAAGACAATAGATCGACTTCGACTATGCCATTCAATGCTAGAGAAAGTAACAGCTGGTCTTGGTTGTCACCTGAGTGATGGAGAGCATTACTAGGCGGGACGCAGAGGGCGATATAATGAGCTCGTTTGGTTGCTGGCCTCTAATCCTAGTGCGTGTGACGAGTATTAATTAAATACGCTACCAGTTTAGACTGTTGAGTAGGCGTAGGACTCATGCAGTCCTATTAGTATGCTTTGCTTGTACTGGGCCAAAGGCGCCTCGGCCTCGGCATTCTGAGCTCGGTCAAGTTGAGAACTCTTCACGGGGTACTTTTCTTTAGATTTTTCTGAGATTTTTCAACATTTACTTAGACTTCTTAGCTATTAGAATACAGGAACCAATGATTTAAAGGTATGGTGAAAATGCATAAGCCTAATTGACCAGGGACGAACTGGGCAAAGAAGGATGAGATTTAGTAGGCTTGGCCTCTAACGTGCCCTCACGGAAATGAAATTACCTTCTGGGAAGAGACAAACAATGTCAGAGTCATGGATCATAGGTTTTAGATCTCGTTACCCATTTTGATGGATTGTGTGTCAGAGTTTGGAGACTGGAGAGAGCTTTTCCCATTCCTCGCCTTCTCGGCCTCTCTCTCTCCGTCTCTCCTCTGACACCTAGATTGGACCCAGGGAATTTTGGCCAGGAGCCACGATCAGTGATCAAACGACGCTCTCCACCTTCACCTCTCTCTGCCTTCATCTCATCGCATCTCTACTTTCACCCAAATCTCGTTTTTCTGCATATGTTCTCAGCAAGGACGACGAAGGACGGATGCCAATAACTTTC